>APFE031177551.1:0-16088 GCA_000404065.3 Pinus taeda
TTCAGCCTGAGAGGAGATCTTAGGGGTAGGTTTATCAAAAATTGCATAGTAAAGAGGTAGCATAAATCCATTGCAGACTTGGTATAAATGGTGCTTATAATTAGTTTTCCATAGCTTCTGGTGGTAAATATGAATAGGAGTAGGGTCCTGTGGAGTCCATCTCCACCCTAAAACAGGAAACTCGGAATTGAAACAGAGGGTATCCAAAATGTAGGCACTATAATAGAATGGAGGGATGAACCTATCGGTAACACGGGATTTATTTCTGAATTCAAGAATAGCCGTGGCCAACTTATCTGATAATATATTCCCCCAATCCATAATTTCACTATTACATGCTGCTTCTATCAAAGGAACCATTTCTATAGAAAACTTAGAAGAATCATGCAATCCCCATAGTTGGCACATCATGGCTCCAGCATAACAATAAGGAGAACATAAAGAGTCGATGGAGTACTTACCTGAAGACTCATGTTTTTGTTTCGCCGGGTTTTGTCTCCATTCTCTTATAGATGTTGACTCGGTCTCATTCTCATCTCGAAACTTCTCAAGAAATGCTTTATTATAGTTCTTCTCTGGCTCGGGCAAGTGGTACATTTGTCTGAAATCGTTGGGCTGAAATGAACCAAATATTCTTCCATCGACAATGCAAAATTTTCTGTCCGTAATTGGAATTGCTTCGATTGCCCATCTCACCACATCCGTATATGGAAGAATTTGTTCTCTAGCTACTATCTTATGAAGGTAGGAATCAGCCAAATCCTTCAAAGTAGCATTGGATTTCCGGCTTGAACCTGCTGAGGCTTGTACCGATGTTTGCTCAGGTTCCTCGACTTCAATCAGGTTGTAAATATTTTGCCAAGTAGTGTTGCCATGGCCGAGACATGTGGTATCTGAGATTAATCCCTTCTTGCTTGGTCCCGGATCAGTGGCATGCTGTCCTGTTGTCATGGGAGCCGAAGGCATTCCAGACTTCTTAGATTTCTTTCCCATCATTACTGCGGAAAAACTCTGCGCAAGAGAAAGATAGACGTAATACAGAGAATAGATAGCTAAAACCAAATATGAGGAAATTGTGTCAATCAATGGGAAATGGATGATTTATCATAAGGTTCCCACGGATGCAATCTCTGAAAGGATTTAGGCATGACTGTGTATTAATTGGCCGTTAAAACCTGTCAATCACTTAATTTCTCGTTATATCCTTTATTTGCCGAATAATGGTTTTAAGCGTGGATTTGATTTTTTGGCGGTTGGACGCGAGCGAATCTCTATCGGGAAGAGAAAAGGCTTTCAATGATAATTAATACATAATATAGCAAAATCATATTGATCCTTTTCGAAAATCGCGCTTTTGGGTTCATCGCAATCGGCAATCGGAGGAAGGCTTGGGTAATTTCATTTGAGTCTTATGAAATCCCTGATTGCCAATATGCGATATCGCTAGATTCGCATCGGGAGTTTGAATGAGGAGAGCTTGTTATGTTCACATCACATTCCCCGATCGCCGATTGCGATATCGCATCGGGGCAAAGGGGAGGGGCCTTTTATTCTTTGTTTTCCCGATTATTCATCGGCTATTTGGCTTTTATCGCATCGGGGAAAATCAATGGGTTATGGCTTATGCATCCTTTTGTTATCGCGATATGTGATCTTGCGATCGCTTTATCGCAATAATAAAGGATTATTCCTTTTATTTTAAAAGACCGATTATTTCAAAGGGTTTGAAGCTATTTTGTTTATTTCGGAACCTTTTAGAAAAGTGATGGATTAATACCAATTTTAAATTAAAAGGGACCCATTTCAATTTATAATTTTCTGAAGTAAGATTTATTGAAATGGGGGGTTGTTGTATAGCACAAAATTCATGTTATTTAGTAGGAATATATCCTTCATTTTCATAGCTATAAGTAGCTTGTTCATAGTTCTCTTGCATATGAAAATTTTCATTATACTCATCAATAAAATCATTTTTATTTCTAGTCTTTTCGAAACTTTTCTAGTCTAGTAGACTCCAAATGACTTATTTTCCCACAACAATTGTAATGGTTTTCAACGCTCTTATTCTTTTATTTGGGTCCTTTGTCACCATTGGGAATATAATATGTATAAGAGGGTTTGGGATCCTTGTTTTTCTTGTTGTTTCTAGGATTTCACTTCTTTGGATGTTTGGTTTTATCTTTTTTTTGGGCCACTAGGGCCTTGTTAGATGTATCTATAATGTTGATCACTCTAATATGCAAGAGCTTGTCTTTATCTCTAGTCATAGAGCCATAAAGATATTCAAGGGAAAAATTTTTATATGCAACTCCTAGAGCTTCTCTAGTGTAGATACAAAAACAAAATATGTAAAATCAAGATGGGAAAGGATTATAACTCTCATAATTTTGTTCAACTTGATAGTATTAAAGTTAATTTCTGTGTTTTGAACCTAGATAAATGATATTCAATGTAAGAGAAATCATTAGGATTTAAATTCATGACCTATGTTTCAAGATAATGAGATTTAATCATGATTAGGTTGGCCAAATATATTTTTCTACATTTCCCATACTACATCAAGGTCATTGATTCCTTGAATGTGAAATCATAAATCTAGAGAAACAAAGATTTTGATTAATCCACATGCTTTGTTACTCCTATTATGCCATTTGGATCTCATATTAGCATTAGTAGGAGAGTTTTCTTTTCCTAAGATCATTTAATATAATCCTTTACTCCAACATCCTCCATGTGGGATTTCCATGATAAGTAGTTAGTCTTTAAAAGTTCACTTTGAGTCGCCATATTAAAATATATAGATGATATTGTTTAAAAAGTTGAAACTAACTATCTAAATGGAATTATCTCCAAAAAAAAAAATACATATAAAAAATGACATTGAAAACGAACTTCATATGTAAAATTTATGCCCTTATTAGAAAAAGGCATTAGCAGTAACAAAGAGCTAGGTGGTAGGTAGAAGTTGGTCCATGCAGTGATAGATATTGTTAAAAAATAAAAAAAATTACTTTCCCTCACTAGCTTCCTATAAGCTCACTTTTACAAATAAATTATTTTATGAAGAAATCCACTTTAATAAAACAAGTGGGAATTACTTTTACGATGAAGTTATATTATAAATGAGGATTTCATGCAAAAAATAACTAAAAAAATACTAAACTTAATCCACATGACAACCAACAGGCTTGCAAGCCAAATCTGCATAGATATCAAGAGTAGGTGGGGTGGGAGTATGTGATACTTCAACAGATGTGTGTTCATGATCTCCCACATCACTTTGCGGTGGTGGAGATGTTTGATGAGGTCAAGATGGACAATCACTTGTGACATCAACTGTGCCTACCTATGATTGCACAGCTCCATCACTGAAGTGTGCTAAGCAGGGTTTGAATGATTTCAAGAATCACAAATTTTTGGATATGTAAAGAAGATACTCAAATCTTCCATCAAGAAATTCCCAATTAATTACATCTTCGGGAAATCAGTATGCAAGATTACAAAAGCATGTGTGAAACTGTTCAACGGATTCATTGAGTCTTTTCGCAATTCCAGGATTTCTTTGTTGAGTGCTTTAAGGTTAAAGTGATTGAAAGCACGGTCTATCTCTGCGACCAAATGAGCAAGAGAATGAATATATTTTTTAGTAGCGTGGCACACCAGTGCAATGGGTTCCCTCGAAGCATGTAGATGAACAACGTGCAGATCATGTATTCTTCAAATATTCCATGTCTTTCGCATGAGCCTACAATGCTGACTGCGTGCCTAATGAAGGCTACATAGCCTCCACCATTATATGTTTTATGTGACAAGTTATCTGAGAGCTCTTTCATGATTTCAAAGTTGTTTCCATAAGACATACACTCCAGAAGAGAAACTCTATAGTTAGTCATGATGGATATGCAGATATTCAAAAAAGATGATGAGGACTCAGCTTGTCATCTCGCCCTCCTTCTAGTGCCAAAATGTGGATGGTGATGGACCCTCCAACATGTTAGGGGATCTCCTTGGTAAGCAGTCCCAACTAGACCTTAGATTGTTTGGTGTAGGAGCCCCAATAGTGGGTTGTATGGTATTGCCTTGACCATGATGGTGCACAGAGGCAACTAAGATATCCTTGTTGGTAGCAAGGGTGTGACATATGCAATAAGTCAAGGAAGCTCCATGAGCAGTTCTAACACACAAGGGGTGAGGTGAGTGTGCCCCTTGGAAACTAGGAAAGAACGAAGTTAAGAAGGGAATACATGAGCAAAGATGCATCACAAAATTGAAAAAAAGTGAGCTAGCAATCCAAAGTGATGGTTAAACCAACAAAACATTTCAATAAGATTCATACATACTTATATAGGAAAGCCATACATGCATGCATAATAAAACAAATACATATATTATTACAGTAGACAAGTTAGCTTAAATACAATAACAACATATACATGAAACATGTTGGCTCTATTATATCAAGAAGTGAAAGTTCCAGTCATACAATACAACCATGACCAACCACTAGTTTTGAAAGTAGAACGTTATAGTTACTGCCACATGCTCCTCCAAAGAGATATACTAGCTCTACATAGTGGAGAAGCCAAGGCTCATTACAATACTTTCCAAGATCTCTCTAAGATACTCATATCGAAAGCTTGGCTGGCCAAAAGCTTATATAATGAGTTATGAGGGAATATTTATAGCAAATGGTGAGGTGACCCTTGACATTCCCCTTTATGACTACTCATCTACCCTCATGACTCTTCAAATACTCTATGACTATTACATTCAACTATCGACACTTGAACTCCCACTTGACAAGACATTACATACAATCTGCACATCCACCCATGTGAGACAAAATGGCTTGAGCAAGCCATGCAAGAAATCACTGACACTCAAACCGTTGTGGTGAGACCAACTCTTTGACATCCTTGTGATGGTCGATGGTTGCGAACTGATGCCAAGCTTGTTCATCCATGATGGTGTCCATGCGTTCAATGGTGACATCCTGTTGAAAGCAAACTCTTGCCTCTATTGCATCTGAGTACACTGATATGGCTCCTTTAGCCAACTTGTCTGATAACATGTGCATCATTGTCTTGAGTGCAGCTGGATCAGCACCATACTGATGCATAGTGTCCGTGCTGATCTCCAAGTGTATGTTGGCGACCATGCACATCAACTTGTCAAAATACATGGTCATCTCCAGTTGTACTTTCTTCTTGTCTTTGCCTCAGTGAGTGTGCCAAATGGGTGGGATCGCATGCGTGCACATAATGACATCCATGCTGTTGAACTCCCTTGCATGTGATAAACAACACTTCTCACCTTGTCTACTCCATGCCAGCTACTAGGATGGATCTATAGCTTGTACTGGCATAGTTTCATCCATCTGTGCATGTTGCACCCCTTGTTGTACCTATTCCTACTGCAACTCATTCTCTCGTCTGTCTAGCTCCTATTCTTCCTTGAGTTTTTTCTTCAGAACATGCAACTCCTTCTCTGTTTCTCTCTCTTCCTTCCTGTGATATTTGTGTCGTGCCGTCACCTCATAGCTTCAATCTCCAAAGTTGCTTTCATCATGAGTGGGTTTCCTTTGAACTCACAACATTGCTCCGCCTCTGTGTTTTCAACAACCTTCCTCTTGCGTTCATCATGTTTGGGTACGCTACTTTCTACTGTTGTTGAGGGTGCTGCTCATTGTGATGCTGCTACCATATTATCTTGATGTCCTTGTCTACGAACAACTTGATGTCTTCATAGGTAGGTAAGATCATAGACACTTGCCTGGCTGCAACACCTGTTGTGCTCTCAATGGTGTCCTTTGACTCTGCTCCCCTAAAGGCCATTGTACTTATGCTGCTGAGAGACATATGAACACCTATGATGCCTGGAGACATAGTAACACTCATGGAAAACAATCTATTAGTCGAAAACCAAAACAAAATTGAGGACTAACTTGCAATATACCTATGTGATTGATCGTGAAGGTTGAGAAATTTTCGTCAGAAGGTCGAGAGACTAACTACCAAAATTGCGCAAGGTATAGTCCAAGTTGTCAGGAGGCTAACTGACTACTGGAACTACACAATGGATAGTCCAGCCTGGCCTGCAGAAGACTGAAACTGCGCAATGCACAATTTCAGTTAGCAGTGACATGCAACATGCAAATTTCATTCTATAGATTTTGGGGCTAGCAAGACACTACCTCCAAGAATTGCACAATGCAAGCCTAGAGGTTAGTGATAGGCTAGAGTTACACAATTTCTGGAGGAAAGGTGAAGCCTTCTGAAAATTTGTAGTGCTACTCGGGCAAGGCATGGTCCGGGCCAAGGCAGCCTAGACCAGTCGATGGGTGACTGAAAACATTAGAAGTCTGACTACATGATTAGATGAGTGCAAATAAGAGTGAATGATTATGCATGCAAATAGTAAGTGTAGGAGTCAGAAATGGGACACATGCATGTGTGTGAGGCGATTCGTCGTGACGACAACCATCGGTGCAAAAACAATGTCATGAATGCAATAGCAGTGATATGCGACTGAAAACTGAATCGACACTTGTACAAGATAACATGCATACAAATAATAGCAAGTGTTCACAAAAATCAACCAGACAACATACACACAAGCCGAAATACAAAAAATGATAGCAACCCAGTGCAAGACATGCGACGCAGGCTTACCCTGAAACCACTGAGCTGAATGTGCCGACAAATCCTAGGTGAAATGTGGGATGTAAGAGCTACAATATCGATGCGAGGAATGATCTCTACAACATCCAAAAAATGAGTTTTGATAAAATCGAGGTTGTGATGTGCATTCCACAAATCTAGGAAAAGTGACACTTGGCAGGAGGTTTTTGAAATAATCCTTGCATGTAACCTCCAACTGCTAAAAATATATCCCTAAATCTCGGGATGCATTTGTGATCAAGGACGATCTCTAGATACCAATGGCATGGTAAAAAGCTCAAAAATTCAAAGTGGCAGAAGGTCAATTAACTTGACGTCAAGTTGAAGTGCTCGTCACCCTGATTCCAATGGTGTGATCGACACTCCAATCTGAGTCTGTATGAGGGAGATAGAAGCAGTCAAAGTTCGGGGTTAACTTACCCATGAGGCAGGCTTAAGGAGAGCACAATCCAGCACTGAAATCCGGCCAGTTTTCTGGGAAAATTTGTGGGTCCATTAATTTGCCTAATATTCTCTAAGGTTCAAGAAATTCTTCAAATGGGGTGGCAGGCCATAACCCCCGCCACCCGCAGTAGAATCATATTTATTTTTAAAATAAAAAAATACAAAAATGGGGCGGGTGAACATGACCCCACTGCCCCGTAACCACACATATGTTTTAATTTACAACTAGGGGTGGGTGGCCATGACCCCACTACCCCCAAAACCACCATAACATATATCTATTAAAAATGGTGTTGGGGGGTCAGCTGTCAACCCTGTCGCCCCTCTACACTTCCAAATTAACAAAAGTCCAATGAATATGGGGCAGAATGGACCAACGGATTGGCAGACCTGCTGCTCGGGATAGAAATACAATGTGTAATGTATTAGAATGGGAGGGGCGGGATTTGATCTCCCGACCCCTCCTCAACTATTTGACATTTTTAACCAATGCGCCAAATGGCCTTCGTTGGTAACTTCGCCGAAATTTTTTTACATAAACCTTTCTACACTGTGGGCCCAGTTGGAGAGAGCACGACACAGATTTTGAGACAGAGGAGGTGGAACCATGAGCAAGCCTATGACAAGGGGTGGAACCTTGCCTGAGCACATTTTCCACGGGGTCACTTTTGGTCCAGTGTCAGAATTGGGCAAGTTTTATATCAATTTTTCACCTCTCAGTGACAAGAAATCAATGGTGATGAGAGTTTTTGCAACACAGCTCTCCATTTTTCAGCCATTTTCCAGATTGGAGGTATAAAACTCCTTTTGTAAATGTGATTGTACTTTTTCTTTCTCATGCCACTTAATGATTGAAGGCCTCCCCATTGATCGAGTAGTGCCCGGAGACGTAGACCAAATTGGATGAACTCAGTTATCAAATCTCCTCTTCTTTCATGCTTTTATGTGTTTCTCCTCTTCTTTCATGTGCACATTAAATTTCTATGGTTAAGCTGCAATTTATCCATGTAATTCTTTAATACATCTATAAGTAAAAGATCTTGGATCAAGTGGTATTAGATCAGGTATTTATGGATGTGAATTGCATGTTTGTATGCTAACAAGAAACAAGCTCTGAAGAGGTGAAGGGAAACTAAAGTCTTTCGATCCCAAAGCGGGGCATGCACATCGAAGGAGAAACATGAAAAATGAAGAGGCTCGTTATGAAGAGGAGCACAACTACCGAAAACCTTCTATACAATGGCAGAAAAGATTGATCAGTTGCTTTCAAGGCTGGAGAAAGAAAAAGAGAGAAAGCCAAAAGAACAAGGTTCGGTGCATGGAAATTGTGGAGAAGAACCCCCCTCCTTCTCCTTCCATGAGTGAAAGTTCTTCTTCCTCTCATCACCATCATCGTAGGAATTCAAGGGATGCATCTAAGAAACCTGTCTTTAAATTAGGTGTCAAATTTGATCTTCCCATATATAATGGTTAAAGTAATGTAGAAAATATTAATAACTAGGTTAGGCAGATTGAAATGTAATGTAGGATTCAGCAGATCGAAGAGCATAAGGAAAAGATCCAACTGGCCTCTCTTCGGCTAAGTGGCACTGCTCTTGTTTGGTGGGAGAGGAAATTGCGAAGTAGTAAGAGTGTGGGTAATCTTCTTTCCTCATGGCCCAGTTTTATTTCTACATTAAAGGAAAAATTCTAACCCTTGGGTTATAATAAAAAAGCCTTAATGGAATGGGAATACTTAAGGCAAGGTAGAGGTCAGGATGTTCAAAGCTTTACCGAGGAGTTTAGAAAACAAGCACTTAATTTGGCCATTGCACTTGACTCACCTGAAGTAGTAACTATGTATATTAGATCATTACATAGTTACATTAGGAATTCATTATCATTGTTTGAACCAACTATTATTTACTCATCTAGTGTAAAGGCCATTCATCTTGAGAATAGGGGAAAAAATGAAAGAGATGATCATTCTAAGAAACCACCTTTCAAACCTCCAAATGGAAAATCCAAAGTGAAAGGAAAGGGAAAGGATAAGAGGATGGAATCAACCAAGAAAGATGAAGGAGAAATGCCTTATTGCACTCAGTGCAAAAAGGAATATCATGATGATGGTCATTGTTGGAAATTGTACCCAGAAAAGAGACCAAAGAAGTATGAAGGAAAAGGCAAGCAAAAGGCAGTTGCAACTGTGTAGAAAGACCTTGGATCTAATTCCAGAGATGAAGCATTGATCACGACAGTAGGAACAAAAGGTACTCTTACACCTCATGTTAATTCTGAATCACATGAAACCACTAGTTCAACAGATGAGTCTCTTCCTAATGAACAAAAGAGAATCAAGTTATTTCACATTAGAGTTGTCATAAATCATACAAAAGTGGAAACTCTATTTGATATTGGATCCCAAGAAAATTTAATTTCAAAGTCTTTGGTAAAGAAGCTAGGGTTAAAAACCAAACCGCATCCAAAACCTTGCCCGCTTGGATGGATACATGATAAAGCAAAATTGAATGTAACTAAGTAGTGCAAGGTTAAATTTGTGATCGTTTCTAAGTTAGTGGATGAGGTAGAACTTGATGTGATACAATTGGATATCCGTGGCATGGTGTTAGGGAGTCCATATTTATATGATAGAAAAGAATTCTTCTTCCGTCATGAAAACAAATACCAAATCACAAAATTTGGGGTAGAATATATTGTGAGGGCTCATCAAACTAAAATCAATGCCAGCCTTGTAAGTGTAGGACAAATAAAGAGGTTGGTGAATTCCAATAAGGGTTGCATGCTTATGGTTGTAAGAAGGAAAGATGAAGAATTATCTGATGCTTTCCATGGTTGTGATCATGTGCATAAAAAGGAATTATGCGAATTAATTTCTAAATATGATGAGATGTTTTAGGAACTAAGGGGATTACCTCTGAAGAGGGAAATCAAACATGAGATCCATTTGCAGCATGACGCTACTTTACCAAACATTGGCATGCATAGGTTGTCGACTATTGAGATGGAGGAGATAAAAGAATAGGTGCAGGAACTATTGAATCTAGGGGTCATCAGACTGAGCACTTCTCTGTGCAGCTCACCGACTGTCTTAGTGCCAAAGAAATATGGCACATGGAGGATGTGTGTGAATTACCGAGCACTAAACAAAATCACGGTGAAAAATCGTTACCATCTCCTACGCATTGATGATTTACTAGATCAATTAAAGAATGTTATCTATTTCACCAAATTGGATTTGTGTTGTGGTTATCACCAGGTCCAAATTGCAGAGCAGGATGTGTGGAAAACCGCCTTCATGACCAAACAGGGGTTTTTCAAATGGATGGTGATTTCATTCAGAATTTGCAATGGTCCAACCACTTTCATGAGGGTCATGAATGATCTCTTTAGGCCTTTCATTGATGAATTTGTTCTTGTATATCTAGATGATATTCTTGTCTTTAGTATAAATTGGAATGAATATGTATGCCATGTAAAGAAAGTGCTTGATGTATTGAAAAAAGAAAAACTCTATGTCAAATTGTCAAAGTGTGAGTTTGGGAAAACCTCTTTGGTTTAGCTAGGTCATATTGTTGGTCATGGTCAGTTAAAAATTGTTCCTTCTAAAGTTGAAGAAATTGTAAATTGGCTTAAGCCTACTAGTGTAACCGAGGTTCGTAGCTTTTTGGGTGTAGTATAGTATTGGACGAGATTTATTGCCAATTTCTCTATTATTGCAGCACCTCTACACACACTCACAAGTATAAAGCAAGTCTTTCAATGGGGAGGAAAGCAGCAAAAGTACTTCGAAGCATTGAAAGAAAATATCAACACCGCACCGGTCTTGGCCTTACTAGATCTCCAACAGCCATTCGAGATCAATACAAATTTCGACGAATATGCCATTGGAGCTATATTGATGCAGCAAAAGAAGCCGATATGTTACCATTTGAAGAAGTTCTCTCAGGCTGTGATAAACTGTCCCACTTATGACAAAGAGTTATATGCCTTGGTATAGAGTGTGAAAAACTGGAAACACTACCTGATCGGCAAGGAGACCATCATCCATATGGATCATCAGCCCTTGCAATGTCTTTAGTCACAAACCAAGCTGCAGCAAGCTCGTCATTTCAAGTGGATGGGTTTTCTACAAAAATTTCATTTGGTAATAAAGTATAAGAAGGGCACTAGCAACAAAGTGGCCAATATGCTATCTTGTCCTCCTATTTTTGCTTCTATTATTTTGCATAATGCTTCGTTATCTTTTGAAAGTTATGCTAATCAATATGCTAACGATGATGACTTTAAGGTGATTTATGCAAAGCTAACCCATGGTTCACAGGTGGACAACTATCACTTGCAGGGGAAACTATTGTATCACCTTGGAAAATTGTGCATACCCACAAGGGAAAGGGTACATGTAATCCGGGAGGCCCACACCTCCCTTGTGTTTGGTCATTTTGGTGTTGGAAAAACCTTGTGTCATGTACAAATATTTTTCTTTCAGCCTCATATGAAGAACATTGTGACTCGCTATGTAAAGGGATGTGTGATGTGTTCTATTTTAGAGCCCTCTAATAGAAAACTCGGGCTCTACACACCACTCCCTATTCCGAGTCATCCATGGGAAAGTGTGTCGATGGATTTTGTAGGAGGTTTTCTTTTGTTTAGAAAAGCTCACGACTATTTGTATGTCATCGTGAACCATTTTAGTAAGATTTCTATTTTAATGCCTTGTAAAATGCAAATCACTGCAGATCACGCTACTTATCTTTTCTTTCATCATGTTTGGGTCCATTTTGGGTTGCCCACATCGATTTTTTTAGATAGGGACTCTTGCTTTCTCAGAGAATTTTGGACCAACTTGTGGAAGATGAAGGACACCAAGTTGAAAACAAGCACAACATTTCATCCACAAACCGACACAAAGATAAAGGTTGTCAACCGCACTGTGGTACACTTGTTGCGAGGCTATTGTGGAAAACATCCTAAGTTGTGGGATGAACATCTTCCATATGTGCGACATTCCTACAGTCGAGCAGTGCACTCATCTATGCATTGTTCACCATTTGAGACATGTTTTGGCTACCTACCCAAAGATCCTTTTGATATGGTTTTTGGAATGGAAGATGACTCTAGTGGACATGATGATAGGGACAAAGTGCAATGGTTCATTCAGCAGATCTAGTTGATTCACCAAGAAGTACAAGAGCAGTTCGAGAAAAGTCAAGCTCGGTACAAGGCTCAACATGAAAAACACCAAGTCGACCATCAAATTGAAGTGGGTGACAAAGTGTGGTTCCATATCAACAAGGAGTAAATGAAGGGAGAAGGGAAGAAGTTGCGACGAATCTGGTATGGTCCATTCACCATCTTGGAGAAGATTGAAGACAATGCCTCCCATCTTGATTTGACGACATATATGCAAATGTACTCCATAGTGAAAGTGGAAAAATTAAAGCTTTATGAGCCACCATTGATTATGGACACTAAAGAGGTGGGATCAGTTCCTACAGCTGATGAATTTGTACCAGAGTATCTCGATGAGTTTCCTGAAGATATCATCCTTGATAGAAGAACCAAGACTTCATGACGAGCAGATGTGGAGTACCTTTGAGTTGGTTTCAAAGGGATGCACCCTAGCAAGGAAAAATGGCTGGAAAAGGAAAGTGTGAGGGAACAATTCCCTCAATTTCGAATTGACTGATAAAGCTTTTGGTAGTCAAGAAGCTCCTTAATGGGGAGGATTGATCCAGGAGAATCTCCAGGTACTATTGGCATGGTAAAAACTCAAAAATTCAGAGTGGCAGAGAGTCAATTAACTTGGTGTCAAGTCAAAGTGTTCATCACCCTAATTCCAACGGTGTGAATGACACTCCAATCCGAGTCTATATGAGGGAGATAGAAGTAGTCAAAGTTTGGGGTTGACTTACCCATGTGGCAAGCTTAAGGAGGGCACAATTTGGCAAGAATATAGCACCGGAATTTGACCAGTTTTCTAGGAGAAATTGTGGTTTCATTAGTTTTCCTAATATTATCTAAGGTTAAAGAAATTATTCAAATGGGGTAGTAGGCCATAACCCTTGTCACCCCTAGTGGAACCATATTTATTTTTAAAATAAGAAAAAAATACAAAAATGGGGTGGGTGGCCATGACCCTATTGCCCCGGAACCACACAACTATTTTAATGTACAAATAGGAGTAGGTGGCGATGACCCCACCATGCCCGGAATCACCATAACATATATGTATTAAAAAAGGTGTTGGGGGGCCGACTGTCAACCCTGCCACCCCTCCACACTTCCCAATTAACACAAATTCGGCGAAGATGGGGGGAAGCAGGCCACGGGATCGGCAGACCCACCACCCGGAATAACAATACAACGTTTAATGTGTTAAAATCGGAGGGGCGGGATTTGATCCCCCGACCCCTCCTCAACTATTTGACATTCTTAACCAACGTGCCAAACGACCTCCATTGGTAAGTTCGCTAACGTTTATTTAGATAAACCTTTCTGGACAGTGCGCCCAAGTGGAGAGAGCATGATACAGATTTTGAGACAGAGGAGGCGGAACCGTGAACAGACCTATGATAGGGGGCAGAGCCTTTCTTGAGGACATTTTCCAGGGGGTCAGTTTTGGTCTAGTGTTAGAATTGGGCAAGTTTTATATCGATTTTTCACCTCTCAGCGAGAGGAACTGAATGGTGATGCCAGTTTCTGCAACAGAGTTCTCCACTTTCGGCCATTTGCCAGATTGGAGGTATAAGACTCCTTTTGTAAATGTTGATTGTATTTTTTCTTTCTCATGCCACTTAATGAATGAAGGCCTCCCCATTGACCCAGCGGGGCTCAGAGACGTAGTACAAATTGGACGAACTTTGTTATCAAGTATCTAGTCTTCTTTCATTCTTTTATGTGTTTCTCCTCTTCTTTCATGTGCACATTAAATTTCTATGGTTAAGATGCAATTTATCCATGTAATTCTTTAATACATATATAAGAAAAAGATCTTGGATCACTTTACATGCTGCCTTGGAAAAAGCATTCCATGCATGCAAATCAGTTTTGTTTGGTCCTAGAGGGAACCAGTCAAACTGAAGGCACATGCATCAGTCTGCAAGCCTGGGATGAAAATATGTGTTGTTCCTGGGTTGAGTAGAGTTGGCTGTCTCAGAGGGATTATGCAATTTCTCAGAGGAACAAGTGACTATCTCCCAAGATTACGCAAGTTTTGGGCTGAGCAGTTGTTCTGGGTCAAACTGCACAATTTTCTCAAGGAAGCCTATCTTATTGCATTGCATAATTTCTAAGCCCAACAGGCTACATGACTGATTTGCGCAATTTATGCTAGCTGCTAGGTTGGTTGTCCCAAAGGGATTGCACAATTTCTAGGAGCAGCAGGTGACTGCTGCCCAGAATTACGTAATTTCTCGGCAAAGCAGCTGTCCTCGGATGAGTCGCACAATTTTTGAGAGGAAGACTTTGAGGAAGAATTGCACAATTCTAGAGCCCAGTTGGGTGTCTAGTTGGGTTTGCACAATTTCTCGAGGGAGGGCTGGTTCCCCTCTAGAATTGCGTAATTCCCAAAGGGAGCTACTCAACCAACAACTGACACTAAGTTTGGAAAGCAGCCCGTGAAGGATGTGGAACAAAATTTCATGCACAAGCTAACAAGACTCTATGAAATAGTTGAATCTAATGTGCTTGACAGTGCAAGATATGTTGCTGAGGACGGTTGGTAGGGAGGCTCCAAAACGAAGCTAAGGCAAAATTTTGGAGGGTGGTTATAGCCACTACAACATAAGTGTTGTATCTCAATATTGTAAGAGGGCTAAGTTACTTCATTATTTGGGTTTGGAAATGGTTGTATAGGTAGTTAAATGGGAGCAGATCTTTGAATCTGGTTGTGTTTGTGGTTGTGGTGGAGGCGAGTGGTATGGATACCATGGTGTTGGGTATGGTATATTGAGGAAAAGATTAAGGATATTGTGGATTTATCCCATAAGGTCCATACCAACCTTGTTGCCAAGATTAGGTTTGGGGTTGAAATGGCCAAAGTTTCCAAGGAAAGGGTGTTTTCCAATTACTTTGACATTCTTGTGCATCACCTTGAAATTTTGAATTAGGATCTTGCATCATACCAAGTTGACTAGTATGTCATGGTCTTATTAGAGCTACATAACATATTTGTTTTGGTTATTTTTTTCTTCATTGTCATCTTGGTAAACTTCCTTCAAACTTGGTAACGACAGGAAATATTTAGTAGCATGTGATACTGGACTGATAACACAAATTTCAACATCCTCTTTTTGCTTATTTTGTATTCTTAACATATCTACTTGTTCACTTATATTTATAATAATTTCCATTTTAAATTCATCTAGAAAATTACCAAGTTCAACTTGATTTACCAATCTCAATGTTGGTTTACTTACCCTTTCCCTTCCTCTTGATATGCACTTGCATATTTCACAAATTTCTTTAAATGATAATTTCTACACATCCCCTCTACTCATTAGATCAAGGAGATCAATCCAATCATCTCTAATTGTTCTAAGTAAGAGGGTTTTTATTTTTTGAAATCCTAAATGATGTAATTTTGTGCTCTTAACATTTTACATAAATCTCTCTATTAGATCCTCAAGGCTCTCATATTGTTTTTGAGTCATTCTAAAGATTTTCTCTTTAAGATTGTGATATTTATATTTTTCTAGAAATATCATTTTCATATGATTCCATGATCTTATTGAATTAGTTCCTAAACTCATGAACCATTTAATAGCTCTAGCCTTCAAATTTGTCGGAAACAATCTCAATTTGTGAGTGTTTAGTAAGTTACCAAAAGTTCTACAAAGTATTTCAAATTTAAAGAGAAAGTTTTACATATCCTTTGACTTCATGCCATGGAAGTTGGGAAGGAAATAATGAGGGATGTTCTTCATCTGAACACTGATATCAATATACTGAGTGGGAAATCCAAGA
>APFE031177565.1:0-11801 GCA_000404065.3 Pinus taeda
TTTAAATCTAATAATTTTTTAGTAAGTTATTTTAAAATTGGAGATTAATCCTTAAATCTAGTAAATTACAAACCAAAAAATAATCATAACTCTTAATTATTTAAAAAAAAAAAATATAACTGTTTGGTTTATTAACTATTAATGAAGAGTAACTTTAAATTATTTATTAATAAAAAATATCACTCGTTACCTAATCATTTATTAAAGATGCATTTACATTACTTCCTAGGTCCAATTAAGCGCAACAATCAAGGTTGTTACTTCCTAGATCCAATTAAGCGCAACAATCAAGGTCGTTAATCCATGACGAGTTGAAGTTAACCTTTAAACCTCCGTATCCCTTTAACAAATTCATGACGAGTTGAGGTTAACCCAACTCAAACCGTAAAATCGTTCTTGTCAATGCCCCCTCGTAAATGGTATACTCCATATCCATAGCATGGAGACTCTAACTCTCCAGGCTGGTATTTCTAGGGCCTGTTCTCACTGCCCTACATCTTATATGGATCTTTGAAACAACTGATCGAAAACTAGGTCGCCAATCCTTTTATATATATAATCATATCAATATGTCAGACAATCTCGGACCTATTCTGATTCATTCTATCTGCTCTACATAGAATGATCCTCGGATTCTTGTGAATCTTGAACTGCCTCCATATACCCTATTGTAGCTTTCTACGTTTATTTCTGTTTGACAGGTTCGTATACCCTATTGTAGCTTTCTACGTTTATTTAGCTCTGCGTTGTAACGGAGATTCCAAGTCTGCTCTTGGAAATATGCCGCACAATGGTAATGAGGGAGGTTCGTATATTGAACCCACAAGCACTGAAGAACAAGGAAACCAAGTGGCTGTTCATCTTATTCCAGAGGCCTGCCAGACAGAGGCGGGGATTAGTGTTGGAGGCCCTAGTGTCAACGTTAACGAAGGAGGATCAAGGCAATACATAGGTGTGATGCGTGATCGTAGCAAGTGGAGAGCGCGGATCTCTAATAAAAGGAAACCTAACGGTAAGAAAAATCGGGTCCATCTGGGAATGTTTCGGACAGCAGAGATGGCTGCCATTGCGTTCGACGCAGCCTTCCTGTTCTTAAAGGGAGACTCACCTGATAATAGATTGAACTTTCAAGAGTATTCTGCTGACATCAAAAGCATATTACAGACCTGTTCTCCTTCTCAAACTGCCAAGAACATTAAGTACGTAGCTGGGAAGGCTGCAGAAACCATAGGGCCTCTTATTGGTGTGGAGAACAAGGGTCGGGAATTAAAAGTTTCCAACCTCATTGCACAAGAGCTTAAGGAAGTTTCTCCTGCAATGTGGACTACCAACATTAGTACTGCTTCAGCTTCATTGATGTCCTCCAATATAGCTATGCATGGTTCAAACATTAGCCTTTCCTTGTGTTTTTTATATGCTTGTGAAGATTTTAGATATTCATAGAAGACTATTACAAAAATTTTCACTTAAAAAGAATTAAAAAATTTTAGGTATTCATAGAAGAGTATTATATTAATAAGGCAAGGGCAATTAAGTATCATTCCCAATAATAATGGGTAAATAGAGTGTTGAGGTTGTTGCTTCATCTGTCAGCAAGGTTTGGGGCATCTTTCTAGTTGCAATAGGATAGTACTGTTTAGTAGAGTCTTGCAAATCATAGCTTGTGAATTAGGGGTTGACTAGTCCTTCCTAAAATCCTGATGTAAACAATTTTCTTTGAACAAGGAGGAAGAGTAGACCCTTATTTACAAGCATTCCACTCTAAAAGGGTTTTACACCTAGAATTTTTTGTGTCTTCTATTTTATTTTTAGGCATTGTTGTATGGTGTTGTCTACTACTTATTATTATTTATGATAATCTCTAGAAGAAAAATAAGAATAACCTAAGATTAACTAATGTTCTGAAAAAAATAAAAAAAAATAAAGAAATAAAATTTGTTCTAGCAGTTGTACAAAATTATTAACCCCTCTATATCATGAACTAAATTATAAACCTCTCTATATAATCAAATACCCACTATGATCTTGTTTCCACAACTAAAGGATTTCACAATACTCTATATAAAAGTATGTATTAATTTTGCAAAGCCTTTTCTTTTTGTTTTTTATTTCTGATTGTTGGCCTTAGAAATGGGTAAATTAATGGGCACCCATTTTAGTGATGGAACTCTTTAATCTTGGTCCTAGAATGTATGTCTGATTCCAATCTTAATGTTAATTTTGGAGGTATCTTGACTAGATCCATCAAAGTAATCCCATGTTCCAGATTTGTCCATAAGAGCAAGAATCAACTTTTTCTTGTAGGGGTTGATGAAAAGGTTTGAAGTTTGAGAAGATTGACTGACCTTAGAAGGCACATTGAAAAAGAGTTATATATGTGTCTTCAAAAATTTGAACGTTTCTACCTTTCCACATTCCCCTTGATATTATTTGAGGATGGCCTTTGAGGTATTTGAGATCTGAGTTTTGCTACCATTTTTTAAATCACTCTTTAGCATAACCTCCTTGTCCACTATCCTTTATCTTTGTCAAACCATCCATTTCAGTCCAGACTTCCCTTTATTAAGGACAGAGTATCAATAAGTGGCATAGGTTCTTTTAAGAAACTGAAGAAAGGAAGACCATGCCCCCTTCTCAAGAACTTCCTATCATACCTTTGCCCAATTTTTACTACACTGTCAAGGATATTGTATTTGATGCTTCAAAGAATAAAGAAGGATTAACTGTTGGAAATAATACTGAGAGAGGGGGGTGAATCAGTATTGTGATCACTAAAAGATGTGATCACTAAAAGATTTCATACTCATAAACATACTACTTCAATTAAGTTAACCCACTCTACTTCAATTAAGTTAACCCTCTTGTACACTCTACTGTGTACACTCTACTGTGTCTAATGCAACTTGGTTATATCCAGAGATCTTATAATTCAGTTAGGTTAATCTTCAGTAGATGAATCAGAACATTATTAACCATATCAACAGTTAACAGGTGCAGTATAACATAACAGAACATAACACAAAAGCCATACACATGAACACCATGATATAAGGTGGAAACCCAATGTGGGTGAAAACCACAGCACTGCAATTAGTCTCTTTCTTCTTTAATAAGAAACTCTTTTACCAGTAATCAGACAACTAACTTGCAGAGGTTGCCTAGTTAGTGATGGAACTCTTTAATCTTGGTCCTAGAATGCATGTCTGATTTGTTAATTTTGGAGGTACCTTGACTAGATCCGTCAAAGTAATCCCATGTTCATAAGAGCAAGAATCAACTTTTTCTTGTAGGGGTTGATGAAAAGGTTTGAAGTTTGAGAAGATTGACTGACCTTGGAAGGCACATTGAAAAAGAGTTATATATCTGTCTTCAAAGATTTGAACATTTCTACCTTTCCACATTCCCCTTGATATTATTTGAGGATGGCCTTTGAGGTATTTGAGATCTGAGTTTTGCTACCATTTTTTAAATCACTCTTTAGCATAACCTCCTTGTCCACTATCCTTTATCCTTGTCAAACCATCCATTTCAGTCCAGACTGCCCTTTATTAAGGACAGAGTATTAATAAGTGGCATAGGTTCTTTTAAGAAACTGAAGAAAGGAAGACCATGCCCCCTTCTCAAGAACTTCCTATCATACCTTTGCCCAATTTTTACTACACTCTCAAGGATATTGTATTTGATGCTGCAAAGAATAAAGAAGGATTAACTTGGTCCATTCACCCTAAGGCACATATTTGGCTTCTCTCATTGTTGATGAATGTTTTAGACACAGTGTCTATTTACACTACCATCTACAAACCTGAGTGGTTGTCAAGTATCCAGTGAACAATATTTCATGGGAGTAATTTATTGATGCATCTGGATCAGAATTGATCAGGAAATTTGGGCTGCCACTGATCCTTATCAAAAGAACTGGGCCTTTGATTATGCTAATGGAGACTTGTATAAATGGAATCTTCCCTAGAGAATACTTGCACAAAAATTTGATCTGGAACAATTACCATATGATGGGGAAGGGTTGAGTCTCAATGAGGCAATGAAACACAAAGGTCCAGTCTCTGTTGCAATTTTTAATGAAAGTAAGCTCTTGGATTGAGCACTTGCCAAGGAAGAAGGAAGTTAACCATATTCCTGTCTCTGTTTTGAGTAAATTGTTTGATTGTATTACATTTAATGTTAAGATTTATTTTTTATTCAAATTTGACTATAGTTAGATCACCTAAAGTATCACATTTTTTTCATCTATGATGTTCTTCGATATCCTCTACCTACCTTTCCTTTAAAAAATCTAGTGAAAATGATAGTTTATAATTATTTGAATCGATAAAAACTATTCTTTGGCATTAAAATCTACTTTAAACAAAGAGGCCACATTTTAGATCAATATTCACTCGTTAAATTGAAATATGAACCAGTTCTTAAATCTTGATTGCTGCAGGTATGCCCCATTCGATTCCTAATGCTGATTTTCCAGTAGTACGACCAGCGCAAGTAAAGCAATGTATAAAGGTGGCCGCCCGTGCTGCAGGTAGAGCTAGAGCGCCCCAAGTAAGAAGAAAAATCTACGATGATAAACAAGAGACTCAAAATCTGAAGCAAACTAAGCAGCACATTCAGTATGAGCAAGCAATCAATGATAGCGGTATTTGCAGTTTCTCGGTCGTGCAGGAGCCTGCAAAAGATAATGTGAATAATCAGAAGATCGAGGATGGGCAATCAAGCTGTAATATGTTAGGCTGCGCGGCAGATAGTGCCATTTCCAGTTTCTCATTGGGGTATGAGCCTCTCCATGAGTCTAGTGCAGACTCATTTCAAATTTCAAATCGAAATTGTATGCCGACAAGAGTGCAGAGTTTCGATGAGTTAATGGACGTACCTACAATTCCAGTTTCAAATCGAAATTGTATGCCGACAAGAGTGCAGACTTTCGATGAGTTAATCGACGTATCGAAGAAGCATTACATGCCGTATGAGTTAATGGACGTACCTACAATTCCAGTTTCAAATCGAAATTGTATGCCGACAAGAGTGCAGACTTTCGATGAGTTAATCGACGTATCGAAGAAGCATTACATGCCGTAGTGTGTGGGTCCTCATCAGACCTGTCCCCTGGGCCAACACCCATCCCCACTCTCTCTGGAAAAATAGCAGTTTGGTCACCGAACCCCCTCTGCAAGCATAAAATCTGGCACTGTAAACTCTCATAAATTCCTTAGGGCTGAACAGAATCTTGTTGACTTCATTTACGTATTATTTGATAATAGATGTTTATTGAGAATCTTGTTGACTTCATTTACGTATTATTTGATAATAGATGTTTATTGGGATATTTTTCGGTTTGAAAAAAAAATTAGCTTAGTTCAATAGTTCTCTGTTGTAATTCAGATCTAGATATATAGTTAGGTTGCTATTTATTTATTTATATTAATTTGTTTGTAGTTTTACTTTTTATAAGTATTTATATTTAAAAGATTTATTGTTTTTAGAGATATTGTATACCTTACCATTAAAGACATGTATAATAATTCTGATGGAATTTTTGTGGACCAAGAAATTTTCATTATATTATTATTATCTCTATAAATTTTTTTCCCTCATTTTCATTTTTATTAGACTTTTAGATTTGGGCCTTTTGGAAAACCATGTTATCTATACTCTCTTCTCTCTTTTATTCAGACAAGACTTTGGCCTAGAGGACAAAGAAGTTTAGTCTTGATTTCTGATAGGCTTATTAGCCATGACTTAAATAAGCAAAACACAAGAGAAACAAGAGCAGGAGGCAAGATATTAAGGAGGTGGGTTGGGGGCATGGAAGTTGTAGTCTAAGGTTGTAGAGATGGTCTAGAATTTCATTCTAAAGGTGCTTCATGTAGTTGATGTAGACTACCACCTAGTTTCACTCTTAGTATCTCTTCTCCCACATGATATCCATATTCCCCTGAATGTTGTGCAACTAGGCCGCAAGAGAATCCATGGTAGTTGGCACAATCAAATGGTCCAAGGTGTTGGCACCAGAGATAGAAGCTGCCTCCTGAGTTTAGGTGCTAGCAAATGTGTCTCAATACTCATGATTTTGGAGATTATGCCACTCTCCTCCATAGTTAATTGCTACCCCCTACAAAGATGGCCCCAGTGCTATGGCATGTAGGTCATGTAGGTCATTAAGACTACAAGGAGGGAAAGGTTGGGGAGGAGAGACCGCAAGGGTCCAGGTAATAAGGCCTTCATAAAGACCTTATCCTAGAATTGAAATGCAAGTCAAACCACACACACACAAGTAAACTCTTAAAGGACACAAAATTATCTGAGAGAACTGCAAAGTAGAAGGTGCTCCACCTTATCCTCTTGGAGTAGAAAGAATACCCCCCAGGTGTGAACCCATAAAATTCTCCCACTCCCTCCCCACCTAGCTGGAAGCCCACCACAAACCCAAGTGGAGAGTTGGACACTAGAGGGGATTTGATGCATATTATATAAGGAAATAGACTAAATTCACAAGGGAGACCCCTCCCTTGTCTACAACACAAATTATACTTGAACAAGGGGATTTGATGCATATTATATAAGGAAATAGACTAAATTCACAAGGGAGACCCCTCCCTTGTCTACAACACAAATCCTTGTCTACAACACAAATTATACTTGAACAAGGGTTCTACACAGATATGCAAAGAACCTCTACCACCTCACGATGCCAAGGGAAATCCATGGCCAAGATTTCACATCTCCCCTCACTATCCCATTCAACAAATTCCCATTGTGCTTGTTGTCATGAATTCACAAGGGCATTGAAGAACTTAGATCCAATTCTATGTGCAACCTCACACTTTATCGCCACTAGCAATTAAGTGTTCGACTTCCTCTCTAAGGAGACTACTTGATCTAGAACTCTAAAGCTAACTCTCCTTATTATCCAGAACTCTAATCCTAATTTTCTTGATACAAAACTATGAATCTAAGTAGACTTATTATCCCCAAGCCATGCTAGGATTTTTGTTTGACCCATATGATAAGCTATAGGGGAATTCTTCCCTGTTGTCCAGGTAATAGTGACGTGGCTTTTGGGAAATTTTATAAGAAAAGGGGTTTATAACACATTTGATACTAACAACCTTACATTTAATATCATATTCACCAAAGGAGGTTTATAAGTCATTTGTTACCCACTACCCTTCAATTCATATCCCATACACCTAATAGATACACTACCACCATAACCTTATGATGGGAATCAATATAGTCCAACTATGTTGTGGTGTACCATGTGATTTATGGTTCCATGTCCTATTTGTATCATGACACCCACCTTACCTTATTATGGGAATCAATGTAGTCCAACTATGTTGTGGTGTACCATGTGATTTATGGTTTCATATCCTATTTGTATTATGACACCTTGTTTGGCCCATGTGGTTTGCTAAGGTAAACATAATAGATACACTACCACCTTAACCTTATGCTAGGAATCAATGCAGTCCAACTATGTTGTGGTGTACCATGTGATATATGGTTTCATGTCCTATTTGTATTATGAAACCTTGTTTTACCCATGTGGTTTGTGAGTAAGTGATGGGAGAGATCAAGCCTAGAGATCCAATGGTGGGATACAAGGTTAGGGTCACTACCTCTTTCCTCCTCCATTATTCACATTACTAAGTTTAGTAATTGAACACTCTCCAAGTTCTAAGGGATTTTCCTCCTCTTTAGTTCTCAAACCCTTAAACATTCTGTTATATGCTCTACTCACACACTTTTCATCTCCTTTGTGAGGTACATGCTTGATTGAAGAAATTTGGGGGTTCTAAGTGGTGGTTTAATAAATTAACAATCTAATGCTACACGTAGTGGCCAACCTTAAAAACAAATATTAGATTTTTCCATTAAGGCTCCTTATTTCAATTATGTTCTAAGATTTTTAAAAGGCTTTTAATAGATGACAGAGTTTGTATCCTCTATGCCGGTAGAGGGTACTCAGAAGTGGCTCTGGCCATTCCTTATAATGTCTCATGGTTTTCCCAAGTTTTTTAATGTTTCATGGTTTTCTCCACTTTTTTCAATGAGATCTTTGACTTTTAAATCCAATTTTCATTATGAGAGAGTAATTTAGTTTTTGGCTCTAAGTTTGGTACTAATTTTCACCATACAAAGGTTATTGTCAATTATTTCACCATAAATTCACATTTATCTTTTTGCTTTCTTTGCATTTCCTTTATTTATCAGTTTGGTTTTTTTTTTTTTTACTTTTACTTAACTCTCAAATTTCCCCTCTACTTTGTTGTTTTTATGGTCCTATCAATAATTATTCTAAATATTGGTTTCACACACATAAGATTTTGTTACCGTGTAGGTAATTATTAAGGTTATCCTCTTTTTCTTAAATTTTATATTGGATGATTTTTTTTTAACAATGTTAACTACTTCAAATCCTTCCTTTCCACATTGCTCACAACAATTTCCTTCTTGCACTAATTCTCTATCATTTAACCAATTTTCTTAGATAATATATGGGATAAATCCCTTAATATAGGGAATAAATCCTTTAATTTTTCTCAAGGTTTGTAGTTAAATTTAGTTCCTACTTGCTAATGGAGTCTTCTTCCTTATTTTTCCTCCAAGTTAGTCTTTTACTGTTATCTTCATGTTAGCATGGAAAATATCTTATGATTATGTATACCTTGGTTAATTACAAGTACAACAATATCCCCTAAACTCTTATTTTTTTCCTTTTATTAGAGGATGTTATGATCATATGACATTCTCGAGCCTACCATGGCCACAACCACAAATTCGTTAATTTTTTTCTTGAAATGTTTATATTTAATTCCTCATACTCACTCTATTGTTACTCAATTTTATTAGTGTGTGAAAAGTCTCTATTACTAAGTTTTGAACAATAATTAAGTATACATGTATTATTCTACAAGTCCTCTCTTACATCATATAATTGAGTTACTTGTATTCTATTTTATTATAATGATGTTTTCTTAACGAATTGGTTGTAGTAATGTAAAATTTCTTGAGTATTTTATTTATTAGGTTCTATAGATGATATATTTTTTATTACAAGAATATAATTTAAATCTAATATTTCTCAATTTATTTCTTGAATTGAAAAATTCCTTCAGATATATGAGGCTTAGTCAACCTATTTCTATTTCGGGTAAGAAATAAAGAAGATTTCACCCTTAGATATTGCTATATTTTTATGAAATTTCTTGGTCTCATGTCTATGTAAGCTATATGTAGTTCTACTATGTGGTATAAACAATCTCTTTTTATTTCTTGCCATACATATTTGGAATTACAATAGGTATCCAATTATTGTATTCCTAATGGAGAAATGCCACTATACCTTCAGGCTCACCTCTTCTTATCCTTACTTTGTTTAAGTTTAATAACCCTAAACCTTCCATACTAGCCCTAGACCATGCTAAACTCTTACTACTTCTAAGAAAATTCTAGGTCCAAGGGAACTATCTCTTACACTTCTAAACTATGAGTTACTTCATCTACTCCTTAAGAGTACTTTTACACCTTAAGTAGGAACTAAATTTGTGAAGGGTGAGCAATTTGTTTTCCTTTTATACTCACCTAACATTATGCTAATGCTACTAATTCTTTATTTAATGATGTAGCGAAGATTAGTTTTCCACTCTATTCACATTATTTAAATGGAAAAAAAATTGTCTATTTATTTGAAAAGAACCCATTTAATAAATTATAAACCATGTTCTCTTATGCATACTCTCCTTCTTATGCATACAACCATAATATATATCAAAAATTTAATAATCTTTAATGAATTTTGAACCAAGAAGTCTGTTCTGTTATATGAATATGTTAAAATATAACAGGATCATGCAAGCTTCTCTCAACCAAATTAACTATTTTAACAACAACCCCCAAGCCTCATGCTTAGCTTGTGATAGAAATCTTAATTAGCACTTGATACCTTTCTTCCTTTTTCCCTAGGAGTGTCCAACTAGTTCAATAATTGAATTTCTATTTTGCCATATTTCCTTTCTCTCTCGAAATCTATCTCTTCCTTCACCCTTGCATGACATGTTTATCCCATCATACAATTTTGGGGTTTACTAATATTTACAACACTTAGGTTTAAGTTGTGACAATCATCACCTCAAAAATTATCTCTTCTTGGACTCCAAAAGATTTTTAATTAATTTTCTAACACTAAGGTAGGCTCACTGCTCACTTGATAACACCTCTTATATTTTCAAATAAAATCTAAGTGAAATAAACAATATTCCATTCATAACAATAAATTAATACTTACATATTTGATTAAGAATATCCAACTAAGCCTTATGTCAAGAGTTGTTACCATGATTTAAAGTTTTTCAAGAAATTATAAATGATAAATTCTAATAAAGGAATAATTACATCATGCAAACTACACATGGGTTAAATGGATTTATGCATTCAAAAACACAATTTAAACCATGAAATTACACATGGTGTAACACCCCTATGCTTTTCTTGTTGAGACAATGGCTCTTTTTATACTTTGAAACTATTCTTGGACTTAATGGCTATGTAAGCTAAAATGGAAAGCATGTGATGATGTAATTATATTATATTTTATTGAATTACAAAAAATTGTTTGCAAATATACATGAAAGAGCACTAAAGTACTAGAAACTTCCGGCCAAGTCATGGAAAGCTACAAAGTGGTTAAAATCTATAAGGTTGACCTTAAAAGTATCTTGAAAATCCTTAGGGGAAAGTTATTAAAAATATTAAGATAATGCGAGAGGAAGATTATATTAATCACTTAGGTGGAGAGAAATGCTAAGTGGGGGCAAAAAGTAGAATAATTCATAGTGGAAGAGAAAAGTGTGCTTTAACGAAAAAGAAAAATAATTCTTTTTGAAAACTAAAACAAAAAGGCCTAGAAAAAGAATGGAAGACATTAAATCTATAAATTGCTAAAAATATGATGCTAGGAATATATAAGAGAAACTACTTAGGAACCTAAGGGGTTGTTGATTCCTTCATGCAAGAAGATCTTACATCAAAGTTGGGTGGAGGGTGTTATATTCTTGAATATTCCCCAAAGATTAACTATGCTTAGGAGTAATTTATGTTCTACTTTATATGTTGAAATTGAAATAGATTAATGGCATTATAGTTTGAATGAATTTTGAAAATCAATCTCTTAGAATTAACTATATAGACTACTCGCTTTGCATGCCTATATTGAATTATTTTCTAGCCACCAATGTAATGAAGATCTATGACTATAATGATTGTTATAGTCAAATTCCTATGATGGTTAATTGATTACTTTATGATGGCTAATGGATTACTTAATTGAGCACATGGATATGAAGAGAAGAGTTGTAAGTATATGAAATAATCTGTCATGCATGGATAGAGATTAAGGCCAATTCTTTTGATTAAACTTGTATAATTATATGTTGAATTAAAGTCTCTACTAGAGAATAGATAATGTCAATTAATATAATATTGAAAGCTAGAAGTATTATTTTACATAAATAAATGAATAGAAGATTATGATAGACCTTATAGGGGATCACTGAATTATTTAATTATTGAAGTGAAACTAAGAACTTATATATAGTTGTAAAAGAGAAATTTTGTCCTTTCTAACCTATTAAGTTTTTGGTTCTCGTTCCAATGAAATTAAAACTCCGTTAACTCATGGGGTTACATTCTTCAGTATATGTATAAGGAGAGGTTTATTATCTTTCACCTTAGGAACCACTGATAAAAAATTTCCATGAACTAATAAATTTCACACTCTCGTTTTAAAGTAT
>APFE031177570.1:0-10240 GCA_000404065.3 Pinus taeda
CTATATGATGTCTAAAATATATTAGAAGATTTAATTTAAAATATAAAATTATGAAAATATTAAAAAGATTGTCTTATTAAGAAAATATTTACAAAATGATTTGGTTTTTAAAAAGTTGGAGTTGTTGTGAATTTTAGGATTTTTTGTATGGAATCTGGGGGAAAGATGAAATCTTAATTTGTGCTATTTAAATTGTTTTTTGACTGTAAATATGGATTTAGCACCTTAAAAAATTGATAGACAGTTAGATTATGCAAAAATTACCCATCAAATTTGTGATTTCAATAAATTCGTATAAATTTTATCAAAACTAAATTTTAAATTAATAATTTATTTTTAAAATAATATATTATTACATTAATCAATTTGAATAAATAAATTTAATTTATGAATGATAATTCATATATATTAGTCTACAAAATTTGACTAAAAATATCTGATTTTGGCTAATGATAATTATCTCATTACTAATTTAATATCGGATGAAAATTTATTTTATTACATGATTAATTTTAACATAATAATAATAATATAATAATCAAATTTATCTTATAATAATATTGGAAAAACAATTATCTTTATTACTAATTAACATTAAAATTATAATTAATTATCTTATTACTAATTGGCCATTTAAATTATATAATTAATTTTAATTTTTTAATTAAAAATAAGTTTAATTTAATATAATTACTTAATAAACATAAAAATTGTAGAAATAAATACAAATTAAATAATCGTTATCCATTTTAAAAAAAAAGCTACGAGAAATTCTTAAAATAAATAAAAATCTGGTCATTAATTCAACTAGGAAAATTAAAATATATTAGAGTAACATGACTCACATTTGTATTAAAATATAAAATATATAAACATGGGAAAATACACACTTTGACACATTAAAATATATGCTATATGATTTCTAAAATATATTAGAAGATTTAATTTAAAATGTAAAATTATGAAAATATTAAAAAGATTGTCTTATTAAGAAAATATTTACAAAATGATTTGGTTTTTAAAAAATTGGAGTTGCTGTGATTTTTAGGATTTTATGTACTGGAATGTGGGGAAAGATGAAATCTTAATTTTTTTATTTAAACTATTTTTTGACTGTAAATATGGATTTAGCACCCTAAAAAATTGATAGACAATTTGATTCTACAAAAATTACCCAATCAAATTTGTGATTTTCAATTAAAATTCTATAAATTGTTATCAAATTTAAATTTTAAAATTTTAAATTAATAAATTTTTCTTTTTAATAATGTTATTTATTACCTATTAAAATTTTGAATAAATAAATTTAATTTTTGAATGATAATTCATATAAATTGTTTACAAATTTTGATAAAATATTTTATTTTGTCAGCTTCTAACTAAATAACCCTCTTGTTTGAAACTTTTGTCATGATAAGTAATAATGAATTCGCAGAATAATTGGATCGGCTAGTAAATAATGAAGGGGCAAAATAACTGGATCTGCTATTGAAGCAGCAAAAAAAACACCTGCGACGAATGATAATTATATTCGTTACTAATTTAATAAAGATGGAAATTTATTTTTTACAATAATTATCTTTAAATAATAATAATAATAATTCAAATTGATATTTGTAAAATAATATGAAAAACAATTTTAATTACTAGGTTAACATAAATTATAATTTAATTATCTTTCATTTACTAATTGACATTTAAATTAAATTAATTTAATTATAATTAAAAAATAAATTATATTATTTAATAATTAATTAATTAAATTAATAAAAAATTTAGAAAATTAAAATACAAAAATTAATAATCGCTATATAAAAAAATAAAAGCTTAGAGAGATTCTTAAAATAAATTAAAAAAACTAGTCATTAATTCAACTAGGAAAATTAAAATATATTAGGTAAACATGACTGAATTATTTGTATTAGAATATAAAATATATAGACATAGGAAAAGTACCACACTTTGACACATAAAATAATATACCTATATGATGTCTAAATAGTATTAGGAAGATATTAATTTAAAATATAAAATTATGAAAATATTAAAAAGATTACCTTATTAAGAAAATATTTACAAAATGATTTGGTTTTTAAAAAATTGGAGTTGCTGTGATTTTTAGATTTTTTGTACTGGAATCTGGGGAAAGATGAAATCTTAATTTGTGTTGTTTAAACTGTTTTTTGACAGTAAATATGGATTTAGCACCCTAAAAGATTGATAGCCGCAAAAATTAATGTAATGACCAGACATTTTACGTAAATAAATTGTTATTTACCCTTATAGGTGAATAAAAATAACATAAATTATTATTTTCTTGAAAATGATGGAAATATTATTTGTGCAAATGGTATAATATGAATTGCATGATATATGTGTACACAATAACTTTATGTGAAAAGTTATTTACTCTTCCTGCTTAAAGATAAAGGAAAACAGTTGCCAGCATACTAGGGGAAAACCCTAACTGTTTTCTCTTTCCCATAGAAAAGGGGAAAGAAGAAAAGACCCGGGTTGTTGAATGAACAAACGGGAAGAAAAGAAAAGGCACTGGAGCAGAAGAAGAGGGTGCTACGTCTGGTGAGGACCAGATAGCACAGGCACATTTGTGTTTCATATTGCTGAGGATGTGGCCGGCAAGAGAGCTTGGGGGAGAGACTTAGTTCGGACAACTGGTCTCGTGGCTGGGAGGACATCAAGCATTCAATCACCTTCTATGTGTTGTAGAAGTGCAGAAGATAAAAGACAAGGATACACAGGTAAGTATCTGCAGTTTTCATTAAATCTGGAAGACTAGTTATTGCCCTGCATTTCTAAGAATCTGATTATAGTTGCTATGAGTGTGGCTTTTGGGCTGTAAATCAGAACCTAGGTATTACTGAAATCAATACCAGTAATGATTAACGCCTCTGTTATATATATATATAATGTATAAAGTAAGAGAAAGAAACAGAGAATGAGAATTTGAACAATATCCTGTACTTTACTTTCGGACAAGTCAAATTGTGTAAAATAAAGAGACAGTAATTATTAGGTGCCCGAATGGAATAGAATGGCTGAACTACCATTACCGGGTATGAAAACAAGTATATAAAATATTAATATCTACGCTATATAATAGCACCGGAAATAACCATTTACACCTAACACAGCATTCCATGAGCAGTGACTCATACGTTGTCAATAATTATGCAAGTATTGAAGAAGTGAACAAAACAATACAAATATACTCGTAATGAAATTTCATTACAGGATGTAGCAGCCAAAGAAGATAGTTATGGTGTCCTGTAAATATATGTATTTTCAGGTAAATAGCAAGACAAACCCTTGCAAGAATCATAGTTTCGATAAGGGTTAAAAGAAACAAGAATAATGTAGTAGACTCACATTGTAAAAACTGTGAATATAACCGCCGAATATCATAACTGTAGAAGTATCTGGTTGGCCGCATACACAGGTGAGTACCACCTGGTAGTATGGCGCCCAGTATGATGCCAAATAGGGAGTGATTTAACCTGAAGGTCATACCATCCGCTCGGCGGATATACTTATTAAACATCAAAGCAAGAGGACAAATATTGAAGAATTCGACCTGAGCATTTAGCAGGATAAACATCAGCTAATAATGAGGAGAGTGGTAAACCACAAAGAGCGGAGCCTCTACTAGGCCGTAACAGGCTTTCTCCTAAATTCCATACATAAACATATCAGAATCATTAATAAAAGTCTGTCGCTCGGATTAGTCAATTATCAACAATAATATGGATTTGCATCATTATCAACTCATTTATCTATATAACATCTAACCTCCGAGAGACGGCAAACCCTGAAAGAGTAGGGTCGTTAACCAAAATCCTCAGAACATTTCATTAAAACAGAAATAAATAACCAGTGTGTAACATGAGAAGATTCGGTGGCTCGTAGGGAGCGGCACCGCGTGCTAACAGATTATAAGCATATTAAACAGTAAAAATGCAATAAGATCAGTAGCATGCGAAGACCTGTTCGACAAATGGAGACAAACCCAATAATCCTGATGCATTAACCCTGGTCGTTAATACCGAGTCCATTACAATATATTTATACTGAGAATCCGAACAATTACAACATGGAACAGAGGTAAACGAATGCAAGCTCGACCCCATAGATCTGAGCTTTCTGACAGGCTATAACTAAATTTAAAACCCTATGAACAATCTACACATACGGCGACCTGGGCTTCAACCCCAAAACAATGGTAAACAATGAACAGAAGGGAAGTTCTGCCGAGGTGAGGCCATTGCGCTAAGCTATGATAGGATTGACAAAAACCCTGATAGAGAAGAACAATAATAAGTCGAACTTCAAGATTGAATCAACCAGTAAAACCTACAGTGGTAGAACGCTTACCGGATTAGGGTGTTGATGGTCGAAACCCTGAATCATCCTCGTAATAGCGGCCTCATCGGTCTGCTACCCTGCTCCAACTAGTATTAATCAAGGTAGTTAGCTTATTCACAAAAATACAGTGAAAAGGATGAACTAATACAGTATTGAAACTAAAGGAGATGCGCATCACCTGTTACAGATGGAGTTAAGGGCGAGAGACAGTGAGGGTTTCACCGTCAACCAGGCCGTCTCTAGAATACCTTCAAGATACTAGTGAGTTGAACTAGGAGTGCCCACGATAATGGCACCCCGATCATGACAGCGACGCCGAAGCAAGGACTGCTCTGTAGAGCTAGAACAACAAGGCAATTGACCGGGACTGCGTGAATGAAACCCTATGTAATACACCACCCAAGGCACCTCAATCCTCCACCGTTCGATCGCTGGAAGTGATCCTGGCCGACGATTACTATGAGAATCCCGAGAGGTGGTGTGGCGGGACTGTAACATTAATGTCCCCAGCTACCAAACCCAAAGATCAGTGATGCGGATCGAGGGTGTGGACCAAGGAGCCAGGTGTCACAAGTAGAGCACCTCAACATGCCGCCAAACGAATTGATATGTACCATATAAAGTGACCAAGGACAATCAACGTCTTGTTCTCCACCGAAAGATAGATATGCAGGATCATTCCATTTATAATCATATCAGTTATTACCAAAGTCAATTACCATGATGGCATTAATATATAGATGTGTAGGTAACGTAAATAATTTTTTTTTTTATTGTGTAATGTTAGCGTATGGAGGGATATGACATATGGTATCAGAGCCCAGATACAGCACTGTGGCCTCTGGGTAAGACAATGATGAATGGAAATTGTGGAAATGAATTGACAAATAATCATTTTCTTTATTACTCGTGAATGTTTTCTTACACAGGACCAGATTCTGAGAATAACAGACATGAGAAGAGCGGAGAATACATTGCAATGACCTGTAATGGGACAAGGCGTAACCGGTGCAGAAAATAACCCAGAATTGTGGGTACAACTTGGAGAAGAAGCCAGAATCACAAATCAAGCAATTCTGGAGACCGTGCAGGAGCCGAAGAATGAGATGGCTCGACTACGAGAAGATAACGCCCGATTGACAACGGAACAAGAAAGAATTTTGAAAAGTTTGTCCGACAGACAAAATCAACTACCAGTTAATCCGAGTGCGGAACAGCAAAGGATGTCGGAAGAGCAGAATCATCACATACCCCCCGAAGGATCGGAGGAGCAGGAAGAACGCTCTGATAATGCATTTGAACAGCAAACCTCGAAAAGACAAAGGGTAGAACTCCAAGGGGAATTCCGTAAGATTAAGCCACCGCATTTTGACGGAGAACAAGAGGAAGCCGCTGAAGCATGGTTAATCGATATGAATAAGTATTTTCAGCTTTATGAATACGATCACAATCTTAAAGCACGACTAGCTATTTTTCAATTACAAGGAAAGGCCACCTTATGGTGGGAAGAAGTGAAGATCGTAAAAGGGGTTACAGAGCAAAACATAACATGGGACAATTTCCAAAGGTTCTTTAAAGAGAGATATCTAACCGAACGCTTTTATGATGAAAAAGCCAGAGAGTTCCATGATCTGCGATTGGGGCAGCAGATGATGGATGAATTCATCACCCGTTTTACTTCCCTACTCCGCTACGTACCATATATAAGGGAGGAAAAAGCGAAAGTGCAATGATTTGTTAGCAGTTTACCCCCGTATATGCGGGAAAGGATTGAATTTGATAATCCAAAATCAATGGATGAAGTAATCCGCAAGGCTAGAATCTGCTATCAGCAAGGTAAACAAAAAGGGGAAACTGCTAGCAGGAAATGGAATGAGAAGAAGAGTTTTAAGACAGTTGGAAACAAAAAAGGGATTCGCAATAATGGAAATAAAGGAGTTGGCAAAGGAACAAACAGCAGATTTGTAGCCAGAACTACATCCAAGTTCAGATCTGCAAACGAGTCCAAGGTCAATGAACAACAAATCAGATTGGACAATGAGGGGACAGCAAGACCCCCTGTGCAGTGCTGGGGTTGTGGGGGACCTCACTACATCAAAAATTGCCCACAACGAAAGGGGACTGAACAGTTATCCCAAATTCATGAAGCCTCAACTGTTGGCGAAGTGGGTCAAAGCGTACCCAGAATCAATGCGGCTTTGGAGGATCGACAGGCGGAATATCAGCCAACCATGGTCGAGTTCGAAGGTAAAATTTCAAACCTTACCATATCTGTTTTGATTGATCCCGAGGCCACGTTAAGTTATGTGAACCCAAAAGTAGTGGAATGTTGTAATTTGCAATCTGTTAAATTTAAAAACCCATGGCTAGTGCAATTAGCTACTGGAGCTAAGCGGCGGGTAACCGCCAAGATCAACGATTGCTCATTTACTATAGCAGACCAGCCAATAACAGCTGACCTGAACATACTCCCTCTGGGTTCCTATGACATTCTAATTGGTATGGACTGGTTGGAGAAACACTGGTCATTAGTTGATTGCAAAACCAAAATTATTTACTACAGAGATCAATAAGGAAACAGCAAGGAAATGCAGGGAATCAAGCGACCAGTGTAGGTTCGACCGATAACTGCAAATCAGTTGGTAAAATGTGTACGGAAAGGCTGTCAAGTGTACGCCATCCAAGTGGGTTATGCAAACTCCAAGGATAAATCTGCATCTTTGAATAATATCCCTGTAATACAAGAATTTACAGATGTGTTTCCGGAAGAAATTCCAGGACTACCACCGCGAAGAAACATAGATTTTACTATAGAGTTGGTACCAGGGGCTGCACCAGTATCACGAGCACCCTACAGAATGAGTGTACCTGAGTTGACAGAATTAAAAATGCAGTTGCAAGAATTACTGGACAAGAATTACATCCATCCCAGTGTGTCTCCATGGGGGGCGCCAGTGTTATTTGTCAAGAAGAAAGACGGCACCCTCCAGATGTGTATTGATTACAGACAATTGAATAAGTTGACTATTAGAAACAAGTATCCTCTTCCCCGGATCGATGAATTGTTCGACCAAGTAAAAGGCGCGACAGTGTTCTCTAAGATCGATTTACGATCAGGCTACCACCAGATCAGAATTAAGGATGAGGACATCGCAAAAACAACTTTTAGAACCAGGTATGGGCACTATGAATTCGTGGTTTTGCCGTTTGGGCTCACCAATGCCCCGGCAACCTTCATGTGTTTAATGAACGGTATTTTCCATCCCTATTTGGACCAGTTCGTGCTGATATTTATTGATGATATCTTAATTTATTCACGCACTATCGAAGAACATCATGAACATCTCCGAATAGTATTGCAGACCCTTCGAGAACATCAGTTGTACGCTAAGTTTAGTAAATGTGACTTCTTCAAAGCAGAAATTCAGTATTTGGGTCACGTAATCACAAAGGATGGAATTGCAGTGGATCCAGAAAAGATAAAAGCTATAATGGAATGGCCGGTTCCAAAGGATGTAGCAGATGTCCGATCTTTCATGGGGTTAGCTGGGTATTACAGGAGATTCGTGGAAGGTTTCTCTAAGGTAGCATTCCCCATTACTTCCCTGCAGAAGAAAGGAAAACTGTTTCATTGGACCCCAAATTGCCAGAAAAGTTTCGAACAATTGAAACATCTGCTCACCACAGCACCTATTCTGAGTATAGCAGATCCCAATAAGGATTATGTAGTATGTACAGATGCTAGTAAAGAGGGATTGGGAGGGGTCTTGATGCAAGAAGGCAGAGTAATTGCTTACGAGTCTCGAAAATTAAAAGAACATGAGCAGAAATATTCTGCTTATGACTTAGAGTTGGCTGCCGTTATACATGCCCTGAAGATGTGGCGGCACTATCTCATGGGCTGGAAATTTTTGCTGCATACCGACCATCATAGTTTGACTAATTATTCAGCCAACCTACCTTAAATGCTAGGCAAGCAAGGTGGGTGGACTTTCTAAGTGGCTTTGATTTTGACATAAAGCATTTGCAAGGGAAGGAAAATAAGGTGGTAGACGCCTTGAGCCGGAAAATACACAATTTGTATGAAGTTTCCTTTAGTGGATGGAAAAGTCCCTTCATGGAAATGATAAAAGAAATTGCAGATCAAGATACTGAATATCAGCAATTGAAATTGCAGATACAACAATCTGCTAAAGAAGACAGCCAACAAGAATATGAATTAGATGATGCTGGAAGGATTTACTTCAAGAAAAGATTGTATGTGCCTAATCAAAGCAGAATTAGAAATCTGATTATGGATGAATTTCATATCAGCCGTTATGCAGGTCATCCGGGTTATCAAAAGATGATAACAGCAATCCGGAAAGAATATTTCTGGCCTGGAATGAAGAAAAGCATTGTTGAATACCTAGCACGGTGCTTAGAATGTCAACAGATTAAAGCAGAACATCAGCATCCAGCAGGATTGTTACAACCATTTCCAGTTCCAGAATGGAAATGGGAAATCATCTCCATGGACTTTATTACAGGATTACCCAGAACAAAAAGGAATAATGACTCCATTTTCGTGGTAGTGGAAAAACTAAGTAAGGTTGCACACTTTATACCGGTGCAATCTACATATAGAGTTGCGCAGATCGCCCACATTTTTATGCAGAATGTATTCAAGTTACATGGAATTCCGAAAACAATAATTTCCGATCGTGATGTGAAATTCACATCAGCATTTTGGAAAACACTGTTTGCTGAATTAGGAACTCAACTAAATTTCAGCACAGCATACCATCCACAGACTGATGGGCAAACGGAACGAGTGAATCAGATGGTGGAGGATATGCTAAGGGCTTATGTCATGCAACAACCCACAAGGTGGGAAGATTACTTACATCTTGTAGAGTTCGCGTACAACAACGGTCACCATACCTCAACACAAATGAGTCCATTTGAAGTTTTGTACGGTCGGAAATGTCGTACACCCACCAGTTGGGGAGGACCGGAAGATAAATTGAGTCTAGGTCCTGAGATGCTGAAGGAGATGGAAGATATGGTAAAGAGGGTACGCATTAATTTGAAAGCTGCCCAAGATAGACAAAAGAATTTCGCTGATCGAAAGAGAAGGTTTAAAGAGTTTCAGGTTGGGGACCACGTGTACATTCGAATTCAGGCCAAAAGAAGTACTTTGCAGTGGAGTGGATGCGCTAAATTGGCACCCCGATATTGTGGACCCTTTCAAATTTTAGCAAGGGTCGGACCAGTAGCTTACCAACTGGCCCTGCCAAGTCACATCTGAGTCCATAACGTGTTTCATGTTTATGTCCTAAAGAAATATGTGTATGACCCTAAGCATGTAATCTGATGGCAGGAGATTCAGGTGGGTGATTGTTATGATAAAATTCAGTAAAGAAATTATATATGAGAAAGGAAACTAATTCAAAGAATTGTGTGTTGCAGGTCGAACCGGAAGGAGAGGTTCTGGTCGAACCACTGAGCATTCTCAACCGGAGAGAAGTGCAGCTGCGGAAACGAGCTATTACCCAAGTTAACGTGCAATGGCGACATTATGGGCCCGACGAGGCCACTTGGGAAGATGAGGAATTGATGAAAAGGACCTATCCTGATTTGTTCGGATCTGTGAGACACCGAGATGGTGTCCAATCTCAGGGGGAGGAGATGTAATGACCAGACATTTTACGTAAATAAATTGTTATTTACCCTTATAGGTGAATAAAAATAACATAAATTATTATTTTCTTGAAAATGATGGAAATATTATTTGTGCAAATGGTATAATATGAATTGCATGATATATGTGTACACAGTAACTTTATGTGAAAAGTTATTTACTCTTCCTGCTTAAAGA
>APFE031177571.1:0-33639 GCA_000404065.3 Pinus taeda
AATAAGTTCAGAATCATTGTATACACTTAAATTCTGCACCTTAATACTTCTTGTTGATTCCAATCCTAACAGAAAAGATTCATACCCTACTACATTATTAGTTACATCGAACTCAAGTTTATATGATTGGGTAATATTTTCTTTATCTAGTGAAATTAATACAATTCCAGCTCATGCTCCTTCCTTTGAGCAAGAACCATCAAAGTACAATTTCCAAATATCAATTTCAATATTTTTGTGTTTGCCAACAATGTTTTCAATAGTAAGTTGAGTATTTAGTGAATTATTAGCTAATAATTCAAAACACCCAAAGTCTTGGTCAACAACATAAATAGGATGATTCCTAGCTTGACCAAATTCACAAACAGTATTCATAAATCTAACTTATTTGTATAACCTGAGATGCTCTCCCCCATATACCGAAATAGTAGCATAAGACATATCCATTTGTAAGCTTTCTCCTAATTTAGCACAACAAGATCTTGATAGCAACATGCCAAATTTGGGAGGAATGTTAGTGACTACAATGTCTAAAACCACACTTTTGACAGGGATATCAGCTAAGGTAACCACCAAATCTTTAATAAGTCCAAGACAAGGTACTTTCTTGGAGTCAAAAGTGTAAAGATCATGGTAAGTTCTAGTGACTTCTAATTGCAGCCAGTCCATGATTAATTTAGGCATCAGATTATGGGAAGCCCTAGAATATAACATATAGTTATATAACAGGAAATCATGAATTTTCAGAGTCACATAAAAAAGTGGTACATTCTCATCTATCATGTCAGAGCTAGGACCAAAAACTACTAAGGGGTTTTCGTCTTGCAGGCTTATCACATCCCCTTCAGCATCAACACTAGATGATTGAATCTATTTAGAAACTTGGTCTTTATACCCTGGGTATTTTGACAATTCAACTAGGGGAATTGGTATTTTAACTCTTTATAGTTCTCTTTCAACATTGAAGGTTGTCAAAACAGTTTTATCAATTTGGCTTGTTTCAGCTGTTTGATTCAATGGTTGAATTATTATTCTTTGGGTTTCAGCGGAATTGATCTGAGGTTCATTTACAGTGGGACTTTTTGGAGGTCTACTAGGCCCTGACCTGGGTCTTAAATTGTATCTCCTATTCAATTCTACAATTAAAAATTCAGAAAAGGCATGATATTTAGAAATTTGATGGTCTTCTTGATCTTGAGAAGATTGCTTTAAAGGGTGAGAAACAATAACATTATGTACAGATGAATGATATAGATTATTTATATCTTCAAAAATTAAAGATCCAATGTCATTTGATTCATCAATCATCAATGGGGGTTGGATCTATTGATCAGTGTTCGGTCTCTGCAAACATGAGTTTGATGAATTCTTCTAAACTGAGTTTCTAGTCTAGCAGTAGTTTGTTGTATCATTCTAGACTGAGTTTCTATCTTATAAATACTATTAGAAAGGTTTCTAAGTAATGATGTTATCTCATCTATATTTGGATCATCACTTTTGGTTTTTGAGGAAGATCCTTCTTTCTTAGCTTTCATTTTTCTTTCAGCCTTCTCAGCCTTGGCTTTGAGTTTAGATGATGTTGATCTATTAGCCTCAACTTCTATAGCGTTAGTTTTCATGTCCTGTAAGGTAGGAGATTTCCTTTCCCTAAGCATGATTGCAAATTCATCATCAAAGGCTTTGGAAAACCTAAATTTTGTTGTTGTAATTAGATGTTTACAATTCTGAGGCATTTTATGGTAAAGTTTATTGAATTGTTTAATGAAATCTGTTACTGGTTCACCATGGTTCCTTTTAAGCTCTTTAAACTCTATAAGATAGTAAACTAGATCCTTTTTAACACCCCACTGATTCTTGAATATGGTATTTAATTCATTTCAAGAATGAATTGAATCAACTCTTAGTTGTCTAAATGAAATCCTAACATTTCCCTCTAAAGATTGAACAAATAACCACATATATACATCCTCATACTCTATGTTCATATTATCAGCAAAATCTAAAAATGCAGCTAGATGATCTTCTATAAACAAACCAGTTTCCCCATTAAAACTTGGCAGGTGTTTCAAATACCCATCAGGAAAAATATTGAGCTGGTTGGGAAGATGCAGGGCAACATACCTAGCTTGAATAATAGGTTAAAAGGCCATATTTGAAGATGAATATGAAGATGATTCAGTAGAAGAGGTAGGAGATGATGTAGTGGAGGATGAGGAGGAAGATGATGAAGCTATGGGTGAAGATGGAGGTGTAAAGGTGGGAGGAGGAGGATGCGAAAGTGGAGGATCCCTAAATGTTTTCAAAGGTGTTTTAATAACTAACTTCAGAACCTCTATTTCAACTTGCTCTTTATTTTCAAACAAAGGGTTTGAATATACAGAAAAGGTTTCTTCAGGTTGGGAAAAAGTAGATGGAAATGTATAATGAGTGGGGGAGATAAAATCAGTAGGTTTTAGCTCCAGTAAATGTACATCTAGTTCTTCCTCTAACTTGGGTGAATCTGAAAATATTTCAGGGAGTTTGTATGATTCCAAAGATTGGACTAAGAGAGCTAACTTCAAATCAACTCCTTTAGATAAAAGTTCTAAAACTCTAGGTGTTATATCAACCAAATCTAATTGGGATGGAACAGAGATAAAGGGATTAGAAGATTAAATATCTTCAGGTTGTAATGGTACAAAAGAAGAAGCAGAAGCTTCAAGTCTCCTTCTAAATGAAGAATCTCTCACCAATCTCTCTGGATCAGATAAAGGAGAAACAATTTGAGATTCGGAGTGAGATCTAGTATGTTTTGAAGGAGTCATCTTGGTTTCATGGAGTCGTCGGGTGAATGATTTTAACCTACAATTTCTTTATTCACATTAAATAAAAAGTCTTAATCATTGTCCCAAGGAAAATAGTTCGATTTTCGCTCCCTGACAATGACAACAGTCTGATGTTGTCCTCTAAGATGACTCTAGGTCAGTTAGTCATGCCAGAGCATCTAAAATATTTTGTTTGTTTTTAAAGTTTTTGGATGACCAATGTTAAGAATAATTTGAAAACATGTGCTTAAGCCTTAACAGTTACTAAGTTGGATGAAAGGGCTGCTATTTGTCTAAAAATAGCTAATTGATTTAAAATGGGTGAATAATAGAATCTTGATGAAATATAACTTGCTAAATATTTAGATAGAATATTTGATTGGTTATAGGAAAAGAATACAAGCAAACAATGTTTCCTGTAGAACAAAATATATTTAAACGAATAAATATAGGTGTGACAATTAATTGATATAGAGGAGTTTATAATAACATATAGTCTTATAAACTAGTCCCTAATTATTGTTTATAGCTTCATAGGAGATTTAAGACCGACTAATACTCAGTATGATCTTACCCACATCTCTGCATAAAGACTTAAATACATGAAGAAAGACATAATGAAATAAGAACATAAGAAAAACATGCTAGGAGACAAACTATAGAAGGCAAATTAAGAATCCTTTCATTAACTTAAAGCAATCTCGAGCTCGGTCACAATTATGTTCTCAAAGCTCATCCAAGGGTTCAACCCTTAATAACTCATAGGAGGATTTATTTATAATAAAAAATCTTCTAGATATTTTCAAAACAAAATTAAAAAAATAGTACAAAACTATAGGAATTTTAAATTGCTAAGTGTTGGCACTATCCTTTAGGAATTTGTTGATGATGTGGCCCACAAAAAGTGTTGCCCGGCTATCTTTCAGTTGTTGATGAAAGTTACTCAATAAAGTGATCCCATCTGTCTTCACTTGGTATAGAAAGATTTACCAATTTCCTATAAACTTCATCAACCTAGGTGTACTTCTCAAAAGTGAGCTTATTTACAAAAATGTGTTTAATCTCATGCTTAATAATCAAGTCAAAATCTAAAGCTTTTGACATTAGTTTTCCTGTAATATGACCCTTTATGCCTGCAAAACTTGCTTTATCAGTTGCTATAGTATAAAGCTTTTGGAAGTATTCTTCCAAACTGATCAACCTGTCATTTGAGGCCACTAATCCTGGCATTCCTCCCTAATTGAGTAAATTAAACTTAAAATGAAACCTTCTACATAAAAACAACATTCTCTCAACTACTCAGAAAATTCTACAAAACTTTGGAATCCTTCACAAACAAGAACTATTTCCATATCTTCGTAATCAAAACACGGAAGTGTATGCTCAAGCAAACTTCGCTTGCCAATTGAGAGAGGGACAATGCGAGATTAACAACCCTAAGTTGGAAAGTTATTCCATGAAGGCTACAAAAAAAGGTGATAGGCCCTCTCATTAAACATTTGAACCCATGAAGTGCAAAGAGAAGTGATCAATCATAGAAGAGAGGACGAAATTGAAACCTCTCATTTTTCTCCTCCAAAGCAGGTTTCTTCGCTTGACATTAGCGTGATCTAAACAATGCATCACCCAAGTGTCCCACTCCCTGAGGTGGCGGCTGTTTAATTTTATTGAGAAGCAAAGGTTGCATTAATGTTTTCCATGCGTTAAAGATTCAATCCATGTTTCATTTCCTCCTTGTACCAGTCATCGTACAACCAAGGGGCGATAGAACTTGGCATACGAGCATGAATTTGGAGATCTCACCACCTCCTGGTTTGGGGACTCTCGGCCTTAGAGTGTTTGCATTCTTCCCCACAAATAGACGATGAGATGGATTGGGTGAAAAGTTAACTAGCTGATCTGCAAAACCACTGCAACAACGAGGATGCTAGAAGCATGACCAGCAACGCACCTGATAGTGCGATGGAAAAAATGTCAATAGACCCCTTTAATAAGGCAGTAGTCTATAACGCGAATTTTTGAAAGTTTTTCTGGCGGTTTTTTCCGGTCAAAATCAGGCAGCAATTCAATGGAATCCCAAGTTTGATAGCTAGTTTCTGCACAATCAATGGCTACCAGGGGTTTTTGGGGGCGCTGAATCCAAATATGCAGTTAAAAAACCATTTTAACTGCTAAAAATCAAGATTTAACCTCATTTCTTCCGCCGGATTCCGTCACCAGAATCTCCAAAAAGTCGCATTATAGACAACTCCTTTAATAAGTCATGAAAGTTCCATGTAAACGCATTTTGCTTTGCAGCCAATAATGTACAACCTACAGTTGTAGTAAATTAAGGATTAGTTTCAAGAAGTATAGTAGTGAAAGCTGGCAAAAAAAAATTTGGACTCTTATTTTTGTATATTAAAAAAACATTTAATTGTCGTGTATTTTGTTGTGACTCGTGGCAGAATTATAAAAAAATAAAATTTATTATAATTTAAAAATAAAATTATAAATATATTCATACATTAAACAAAATAAATTTAAATAATAGTAGTAAGTATTTCAAAATATTTAATTGATTAAATATATAAAATCTTAATATGTTTAATTAGTAAACACATAATAGTTTTTTAAGTCCGAATGAGATTAAATATAATAATTTTACAAATGTCACAGATAAGTTATTTACAATATGTCTATGGAAATTTGAATTACAATTGGAGAAACAAATTATTCACCAAATCATTAATATTTTTTTGGCAATAAACATATACAATGATTTACTTTACAATAGGTCTCTCATATATATTTAAAATATAAAAAATAAAATTCAATCTATTAATCCACGTTCAATTCTAAATTATTCTATAATAATGTAAATTGAAAAACAATATAAAATTGATTTTAACTTTAAATACAAAATTATAAAAAAAAACAAAAATTATAAAAATTAAAATTATAAATTATAATTAAAAAAATTACATTATAAAAAATTTAATCTATATATATAATAATAAATCTAAATAAATAAAATCGATGTTATCAATTATAAAATAAATATTTATTTTATAAATTTGGAATCATAATATTTATAGTTATATAAATGACCTTTGTCGACGCGTTTCGAACCAACTAGTGTGGTTCATAGCAGAAGCTATTCTTATAACTATGAGAGATCACAGAAGTCTCAATTCTACATAATATTCATTTTAACCCAATCATAAAATTTAAATGGAAAATGAACTCAAACTTAATATCAAATAATATCTCCATCAAATAACATAATAAATTTGAAATCATCTTAAAGAGAACAATGGTTTATCGAAAAAAATTCTAACTGGTCCCTATGTAGTTTGGAACGAGAATTCATTGGTTTACTTCGTTATATAATATAATTCTGTATATATATATAATTCCAATTTTTTTTTATTATTTTACATCATTTTAATATTAATATTCATACTCGTATAAATTTAAGACTTTGTTGAGAAAGATTAATATCACTGTTTTCGGAAGAGCCATCATTCGGATACATTAAGTATTGCTTAATAATTTTATTATTTGAAGGAAAGGTATCTTGAAGTGCCAAACTTATGGCCCAAGGGTCCTTTTCTTCCTTAATATTTTCTATATTTGAGAGGAAAATGATATCTTCAATTTATATTTAAATATAATAAATTTTATTTTAAAATAATAAATATATATATGAATTTAATTATAGAATAAAACATATGATAAGTCACAAATAAAAATTAACCAATAATTTTATACAAATGTCCTACAATATAAAGGAGATGAGATAGAGACAAAGATCAACCAAACCAAGTTATTTAAATTCATCATGGTGAAGGGTGTGAGAAGTTATTTAAATTCATCATGATGAAGGGTGTCAGAAAAAATGAATCGAAGTATTTCATCAATGTAGTAAATTAAAAATGATGCGAAATATTTCATCAATCAGTATAGTAAATTAAAAATGATGCGAAATATTTCATCAATCAGTGTAGTAAATTATGAAGTATGTTATATATCTGAGTTATTTAATTAGGATTATATAGAGAAATTAATTTATGTTGGATGAGTAAATAGAAAAGTAATATTAATTATAATATAAAAATATAAATAAATATAAATAATAATTTCAATATTATATATGGTTATTGATTTGTTGTTATCATTATAATTAATTGCGTAAATTTATAAATATTACTTTGTTAGTCATATTAACTTAGAGAAAAAGTAATTAGAAATAAAGAAGAAAAAAATGTGTGAAAGATATTTAAACGTTATATTTTTCAAAAATATTTCAATTCAAGATTTAAATAAATTATTTGAAGATCTATGTTAACATATTTGTAATAATATTAACTTTATAGATCTTTATATAGAAAGAAAATGTTAAAAGAAGATATTTTAATTTTGTGCATGGTAAAATATTCAATGTTTAAAAGGAAAAAAGTAATTGAAAGGTAAAAAATAAAATTAAAAAATATCAAGGAATTTTTAATAATTAATCTAGATTCATCTTAATTCTGATCTATCTAGCTTTGAGAGAGATCAAATAGGCTACATTCCACATGAATATGATGGGTTCTCAATAATGTGGGTCAATAGTGTGACCCATTTTTATTTTTATTATTTTATTTATTTATATTTATACCAAGATAAAATGTTTACATTACATTACACCATCTCTACATATGGGATGGAGAACGAATGAATGTAAGAAAATTTGCAACAGAGATTCTATATGCGGAATCTGAATACTTTAAAGAATCTAAAAAAATTAAACTTCAATGCCCAGGATTACCTCCAGCCATTGATAACGCTCTTGCTGCAAACCACAATCCACTTGCTTCTTCACTGAAACAGCACTCCAGCTTCAATCCAAGCAAAAACAAAAATAACAGAAAATCTAAAGGCACTTCCAAGCTATGCTCTCTCAGCTAGATGGTGTAAACAACTGAAGGGGATTGAGATGCTAGCTTGGGGACCAATCAAATGAATTTATAGCCAAGCTTCCATCAAGCTTCTAATGGCTATGTGTCAGCTGTTCCACAGATCAAGGTAGAGAACTCCAGATGGAGTAATGGACCACTTTAGAAGCTCCAACCAGAAAATTAATTAACTGCAGTTGATTTCCTTAATTTAAGGAAATTACTGCAGTTGGTTTCCTTAAATTAAGGAAAGATTGCAATTCAGTTCCATAACTATAGGTTATAGTTGGAAGAACTTAATAGAGCTTAACATTCTCCCACTTGGTCCATACTTCCTAACTTAATGTCTCAACTTAAAAACCATTGACAATTTGTATTTAAGTAATAGATACATGAATCATGACGATAAGTCCTCTAATGACGAGTATTATCTTCCATGTATTACTATGTATTTATTCTTATTATAATTTATGTGGCAACAATTTCTTAATGAATAAACCTTATGTTTATTCTTGGTCCTTCTTAAATCAATTTTCTCAAATCAACTCAAGGTGCACATAAATATGAGAAAAAACATCACAATAATTAAGAATTTCATAACATTGTCCATACAATAAGAAACTACATAATGGAACCAAGTCCCATATTCATTACATGATCCTTGAATTTAAATGGTGGCATGCCCTTAGTCAAAAGATCAGCGATCATCAACTCAGTGCTGACGTGCTCAATGACCACTTTCTTTTCTTTAACACGTTCCCTTATAGCTAAATACTTAATGTCGATGTGTTTATTTCGACTCCCACTTTTGTTGTTTTTAGCCATAAATAAAGCAGCTGAATTATCACAATATATTCTTAATGGCTTAGAGATAGAATCCATAATTCTAAGCTCAGAAATGAAACTCTTAAGCCATACACCATGTAAAGTAGCCTCATAACAGGAGACGAACTCGTCTTCCATAGTGGAAGTGTGGGATTCTGAATGATCCTTCTCAAAAACTATGTTTATGGTTTGATCGCTTCCACTGATCAAGTCATTTTCAAGAAACTTAAAATTGAGGCTTAATAAAATTTCATGTTTTACCAATGTAAATCATGCCCAAAATTGAATCTAATGACATAAAAATTGCCTGTGGGCTAAATTTTTAATTCAAGTAGATTCAATTATTCATTGTTTTGAACTTTATGATAAAACTATTCATTCATAACTCTTGTGGGTAGGTTATGAAATTTTATCCTAATTAATTACATAAATATAATAAAAATTCCTGTGGGATAAAATTTATTATATTTAGTCTAATTAATTACAATTTAATGTCTAAATAATCTTTATGTGATCTAACCAATCAAAAATATATAATTTTTATTTAATTAAAGATGTTGTGGCTATTCTCTAATTAAATAAAATTATATAGATCACTAGACATTATTCTTTACATTGGCATAAACAAAATTTAACCAGTAAAAATAATATTTACTAAAAGGAGTAAGTCAAATTGACATTTTAAATAAATTCCATATAACGTAAATGACTGCCAAGCAATTGTTTATTTTATAAACAAAACCCAGAGATTGACTGAAGCAGCATTGATTACTTTGCACTTGCATAGCAAATGCAGTTCGAAGGCTAGCTGGCTTGACTTCAGGCTCCGATCCTCAAGTTTATAAAAATCAAATATATATATATATATATATATATATATATATATATATATATATATATATATAATTACTTTCATCACAATCTTTTTACTTTTCCAAAATGGTGTATGTATTCTTTAAATTTTCCAAATATAAATTCCTTTGGCAAAAAAAAGGACTGAATTCTTAAGTGATAACAACATGTATATGTAGTATATGAATAACCCACTTTTAACAAACGTATTAAATCACATAACCAACTCCATATATAACATATTTGTTATAAATCAAAACCCATATAAAATAATTCATATTCGTTATAAATCAAACCCATATAAAATGAATTTTCTCAATAAATTGCACAAGAAATGGGATTGTTCATCACCAGCCCGGTACAAAAAAAATACAATTTCCCTCAGATTCAGATCCTTGCTTCGCAAAGACAAATCATATAGAGCTCAACGGTTGTGCAAAGAAACCAAATTTCCTGGGATAAGGTGCTAGAATTGGGGCATTTTATCATAAACACATCACAGAATGCAAAGATGGGTATTGATAAAACCTCGAAACACCTAAACCCATCAAATAAAATCTCTAAAACGATTCTTGTTTTTTTTTTTTTTTTTAATCTGGGTTGACTCGTGAATATCCCATTGTAGAATACAAAAATAACAAGATATAAAAGCAAGAAAACTGTATATGTATTTGGATTTAATTATTGGGCTGGCACAATAATCGAACAGCAAAGGAGAAAACAATTCGTCTTACAGAAGCTGAGAAACGGTGCTGAACCCTCAACAGCCCATCGTCGCACTGTTCAATCTCGAAAGCGGGATACCATCCCCATGGGGCCCCGGGCTTAATTCAAGCTAACTCTATTCCCTTCCTCTTCAGTCATTGCTTCATCATTCGAAAAATTAAAAGGTTATTTTTAAAAACATATCCCATAAATTTTGGTTCAACGAATAATATGTTAAAAGGTATATATATATGCATATACCATATATGGTGCCAACCCACTTACGTTGCCATGGGATAAGGTATCAAAATCTCTATCTGTTGTTTAAGAATCCAAACCCATCTACTCAGCGCACACGCGTTTGAAGACCTCGCAACAAACCGAAGCAGAGGAATCCGGCCCCATCTCAAAGCCCGCTAAACGCCCCAACCATAGACTCAGATCCGGTTGGGCTGATGTTGGGCAAGTTCGGCCCTCAATGGGTGAACAAAATGTTCCAAACATGAAAGGCCCCAGTGAGTTACCTCAATGGGTTTGAACCACCAAGTTTCAAAAGCCTAGATCGCTGAAAATTTATGAAACCCTTCAAAAATTTGCAAAAGGAAAATAATCGTTTCAATTTCCCCGATTGTTCAAAACCCTAATCAATCTCAAATGGCATATATACGTTACGGGTCGGAATTCTTCACCAAAGAAATCCCACGTACATGGTAACGGCTGGAACATAAATTTGCCACAAATTTAGGAAGCAAAGGGGAGGGCTGATTTTTCCTGTTATCATTTGATTGCGCTATTAAGTTTGAAGGAAAATTTAATCCCAAAACTCAACAAATGCTTAGTTAAAAGATTCAAAAGACCATGGCTTTTAGAATATACAGAGAAGGTTGTAAATAAATACAACCCATTCTAACATACCAAGACCTAATCTGTAAACCCTCCGAAAAGTAGAAAAAGGCATTCCGTTCCAAGGAAGAGGTAAAGAGGCTCTGATACCAAATGCAAGAAAATTTGCAACAGAGATTTTATATGCGGAATCTGAATACTTTAAAGAATCTAAAAAAATTAAACTTCAATGCCCAGGATTACCTCCAGCCATTGATAACGCTCTTGCTGCAAACCACAGTCCACTTGCTTCTTCACTGAAACAACACTCCAGCGTCAATCCAAGCAAAAACAAAAATCACAGAAAATCTGAAGGCACTTCCAAGCTATGCTCTCTCAGCTAGATGGTGTAAACAACTTAAGGGGATTGAGATGCTAGCTTGGGGACCAATCAGATGAATTTATAGCCAAGCTTCCATCAAGCTTCTAATGGCTATGTGTCAGTTGTTCCACAGATCAAGGTAGAGAACTCCAGATGGAGTAATGGACCACTTCAGAAGCTCCAACCAGAAAATTAATTAACTGCAGTTGATTTCCTTAATTTAAGGAAATTACTGCAGTTGGTTCCTTAAATTAAGGAAAGACTGAAGTTCAGTTCCATAACTGTAGGTTATAGTTGGAAGAACTTAATGGAGCTTAACAATAAATACCATGGGTCATTGTTATTTTTATTTTTATTTTATTTTTATAGGGTTTTTTTAATTTAATTTATATTTTATTTTGTTCGAGCTAAAATGTTTACTTTACATTACATTATTTTACAACAACGTCTCTACAATGCTATACTGTATGCTTAAAAATATATTAACAAAAAAGATTATTTTAATGTGGGCAATGTAGTCCATAAAATGTAAAAACGCAGGTCATGTAAAATATTTTAATGTCAATTATGTTTATATTATATATTTCTAAAATTTTGTATGCATATATCATATAAAAAGATTGAAAAAAATAAGTTTTATAGTCAAAACATTTTATTAGTTTCCCTATTTTACTTTTTGGTCTTTTTTCAGTTACATTTTTTGGGTCAGTTTTCCCCTAAATCCAACCTGATATTTTTGACTTACAAGTTTAAGACATGTAGTCTATATAACATTCAAAAATAAAATTTAAACAATTAAAAATTACACATTATATATAGAGAGAGACAACCAGTACAAATTTATTGGATTCTATCTAGGGATTAGTGATGCAATTTTTTTGTTTTTCAAATTTTGCATTCCAAAGAAGTTTGCTAAATATGTGTTTAAAATGAATCTATCATATTAGTATATTAATTGAGATCTTTAATATTGTTGTTAGTTGTTGCTAATGAAGAATCAAACTCAAAACCGACCAGATTTACCATCCACAAAATGCTGAGAAATACTCCAGATTTCCCACCCTTTCATTCCATGAAAAAAAACAATATATTAATTAAGGAGTTGACCAAAATAAACGGCATGATCTTTGTTATTTTGAGTTGGTCAATGCTTTGTATAGATTAAGAAGCTAATGAAAGGTTGTAAGCATCGTGACTATTAGGAAAATCAATTCTCTATGTTCTGCCTACTCTTGTTCATACCTTGTATCTGATACAGTGTTTCCGCGTTTGCATAAGTTGTTTCCAATCGACAGTTTCATCTGGTGTTCCCACGCTATATTATGTCGCAGCCAGAGAATCGCCGAGCACCTCCTGAGGACAACCCTGAAACTTTGGCAACTGAAGAAAACCTTGAGGTGACAGGGATCGAAAATCCTAGGTCTGCAGAAACCGATTACGGAGACCAGACTGAACGTGTAAATAATGAAAAGGACGAAGAAAACACTAGGAAAAGGAAGCGAAATATTGAAGAAGATGTGGGCGAAACCAGTAGGAAACAGAAACTAGATATCGGTGAAGAAGAGAGTCAGGCTAGAGATTCAAATGTAAGTCCAGTCATAGAGCAGAGGTCGTTCATCCCGAGGGGAATTAAAAATGTCAGTGGGACATGTTTCATAAACGTAGCTCTGCAATGTTTGTTAGCCATGGATAACGTAAGGGAGAGATATGTGAAGCCCTGGGATCAAATCTCAAATTCGAATTTTATCACTTACCAAATTTGTAAGCTTCTTGCTCAGAGATGTTCTGTGATGGGCTCTCCTGATTTTCAATTACCAGAGCACAATCCCTCTGAGGAGGCACCCACTGAGCTTCAAAATAAGTTATATCCTGGTCAAGAGAAGAAACATGCCGGTGAAACTATATTGAAAATTGTGAATGGGTTAGATGAAGAAAATGAGAGATCAAAGGTGCAGGAAGGTTCAGAAATTAGGCCACTTATGGAAGATTTTACGATAAGTTTTCAAACAAAAGTAACTTGTTCCAGCTGCGGACTTGAAGCCTCTTTTCCTGAGGAAAATGAAGGAATGCTAGATGTGAATCTGACTGATGATCAAGTCTCCGGATGTCCACAGTTGAGTGGTAAGTGGTTGCAGAAGTTAGGGGGTGACGAGTTAAAGTGGCTGAAATTAGAGGATCTCCTGCCCTTCATAGGATCACAGGAGAAGAAAGGTACACTTTCAAAGTGCTGCAGTAAATGCAAGTTAGAGATTTTGATCAACAAAGCTCCTCGTGTTCTGGTGATTGCATGGATGGCTGAGGTAAGACCGTGCCAACTCGACTTTCTGAGTAAGAAGATTGAATTTGAAAAATACCTTGATCTCAGTAAGTTTACCTCCAAAAGACGATTGAGATTGAGGTAAGATTAATTTCCATGAATCTGAAATACATAGTTTTTTTTATAGCAAATCAGTCATCTTTATATCTTTGAGGGAAGATATTATGAATATTTCAAAATTTTACTATGTTCATCAGAGATTCTAGGAATATTTTAGAATTTGATTATCAAGAAAGAACTTAAATAAAAATTTAAGTAAATTAAATAGATATAAAAAAAAAACTAGGAATAGAGAAGTTCAATCTAATTAAGCACAATGCTACCAGAAATGTTTTGATTCATTTGATTGTTTTATATGGCGCAGGTCCGAAGATTATTATAAATACAGACTCATCGCAGTTGCTGACTTCCAAGGCCCTTTTGAATATGATCCAACGAAACTAGTTGTAGGTCATACCAGTGTCTTCGTATTAGGATCTAAATACGATGAAGCTAAATGGATACATTTTAACGATCATGAAGTTGCTCATCATATCGAGGAGGCTGAAGTATTAAACGCGACTCACTGGGTTTCGGTTTATGAGAGGGTGAACAATCAGATCGAAAACATCGAGATTGATCTCAATAAGTCGCCCGACGAAGATGAGAGTCTTAAATCGAGAGATCCTGAAGCATGAATCTCTGAAAGTTTCATGTTCTTAAGATATTACGATGAGGGTAAGACATGGTTATGTCAGCTGGGTGAAAATGCATCAACTTTCATGGATAACTCTTTTTTTTTTTTTCTAAATTACCATATAGATATATTTTAATTTAATAACAATTAATTTTTCATTATCTATTTTAATTCAAATACTTAGAATTCATCCTTCTCATAAATATAAATCCATTACTTAAAAAAAAAGAATATAAAGATAAAGTAATTGTTTTTTTCTTTTTATATTTCATTTTAATTAGTTTTTTTCCTTATTGTGTTTTTTTTTTTAAATTAATGTACGTGGGTAAAATTAAAACAAATTAAAATTCTATAATTGGAAGACTATCTTATTATATTCTTTTAATTTTAAATCCATTTTACTAACATTTTTATCCAATGTAATTTAGATTCTTTTAGGTAATGAGTGAACAATTTTTTTTGCAAGAGATTTTTGAAGTTATTTTTATTCTGAAAAATATTATTTTCTTTCTTATGGATTCACTTACTACAGGGAGTGGCACTCTCTCTCTCTTCCTTCTTTTAAGATTATACTTTTCATGCCCTTATTTCCTCCATTAGAAAAGTCTCCAAAAATCAATTACCTCATTTCATTAAGAAAGTGCAAGATATTCCAAATATTATCATTCATTCTTGTCAATCTCATAATGTGGCCTTGAAAGTGGCTTTCCAAGAACTCATTGGGAAATTTAGGAGACTTTGGGACTCTCCTAAGGCCATGAATCTTCTCATTCATTTTTGTCAATCTCACAATATGGCCTTGAAATTCACTTCCCAGTGACTCATTGTGCAATTCATGGGACTTTGGAGCTCTCCTAAGGGCATGAATATTTGGCTTGATAAAGGTTCGTGCTCACCAGTCAATGGCAAAGGCTCAATTCTTTTATAGTGTGACTTAATCATTATAAGTGACCCATATTTTCTTGGCCCAAGAGGAATGTATCTTGATAGATTGACCAACTTCAATCTAGACAACAACATCCCTTCAATTGTACAGGTTATACTTCCACATCTATCACTTCAATATTAGACTAATGAAATCATAAGTGACATTAGGAATACACTAGAAAAATAATTTGAATCAAATCCTAAAGATGATATGTTTGCGTATATCATAATTTATGTAGAAGTTGACTTTTAGAAAGGATTGTTAAATTTTTTCTAGTTGACTCTTTATAATTGGATGCATATCGAGATGATATACTATGAATAACTCATGTTTCAATACAATTCTTTTGATGGGTATGATCACTTCACAAAAATTTCCCTAAGAATTCCCCCTCAAGAACAAGAAACAATTAAGAAGGGACTTCAATTTTTTATCCATGCTTGTGTTAACATACACAATGTTGGATTTTAATAATGTTCACCCATATTCAAATAGAATTATTTACAATCATAAATTTATACATGTCATTGGTGTACTAAGAAAAAATAATGTTAAAACTTGTTGAATGTAAGGAACTTTAGTCACTTGGAACATTCTCTCCTAGCTATAGGCTTTAATATCGTGTCAATCCAAAAGGGAAAAAAAGGTAGGTAGTAGTGCTTAAAACCCATATTGGGAGAAGAAAGGTTACCTATTTTTATGCAATGAGAATATTTTCCCTAAAATTCTTCAAACAGAGCCTACATGTGGATCAAATTCACTTTGTTCCTGCTAAGAAAGGTTATATGTTCAAATTGGGAAAGCCAATAGGCCCATTTATTGTAAATAACAAACAAGTTGTTCAGTCAAGTGAATATTTGTTGAGGGAACTAAATTTTCAAATGGGAGACATTTGGCACTTTGACCCCCATGGTATCATTTCAAAGAGAATGAAAAGCATTAATGCCTCAGCCTATGATCATGAATATAGGCCAAAAGTTGAGTGGAAAGCTAACTTTGATTCATGGCCTAATAATACAGAGATGGAGATTGAGACACCAATTACAAATGATAAGGCACATAAAAGGAATGTGGACGAGACTGGAGTTTGGAAATGGAAGATGTTCACTCCAACATCTTCTGGCATTGTTTCCATGGAACGAATAGGAATATTTTCCCTGGGTATGACACTTATACACCACATTTGGTCAGGTGAGAAGAAGGGGTTATGGGTTGAAAATCCCTCACCTTCGTGACTCGACTATATAAATTCTTAGTAAATCACCTCTGCTTTAAAAAGGCCTCAAACTCGCTCTGACACTTCTCAGTAGAAGACTCCCCCAATATTTGACCCTAAAAGAATTATTTCGAGGAGATTTTGGAAAGAGAGAACTCCTATTACTCCAAATCCTGTGACATTTCCTAAAGTGTAAACTACCAACTCACAAAAGGTTGAAAAAAAAAACTACCCTTAGTCCTTTTCCAGAGGCTTGGAACATTGAGAATAATTTTTCCCACTATTTAGCTCATATTCCCCAAGAACCAAATCTGAAGAAGCCTTTGTCAATTCACCCCCTTTTACATTTCATCATTTCCCATAAGTTTAAGAGGTAAAAGATATCCTTATTACTAGTTTGAATCGAGGCAATAATAATACTCCACCACATCTCTAGCTAGCTATTGTCCATACATTCCATCAATTAGGCCTTGTGGTAAATCCTCTATTGCCTCCATTACAAAACATGGTTATTCCTAGTTTTCTACTTAACAAATATGCCCCACTCAACTTGCAACAACCTCTAAATGGGATGCCACATTATTATCTTAAACTCTTGCAAATATTTACGAGGGAGGACAAAATTTCATCTCAAAAAAATATAGAAATTTTATGTGCATTTATCGAGAATTTGAGCGTGGAACATCTATATGTAGTCCTAAGACTGTTGTAGTAGCTACAACCACCCTCCAAAATTTTTCCTTAGCTTCGTTTTAGATCCTCCCTACCAACCATCCTTAGCAACATGTCTTGCCTTGTCAAGTACACAAGATTCAATGATTTTCTAGCAGAATGACAGCCTGTGCATGAGAGCTTGTTGCATCCCCCTCACAAGTTGTTTCTCCGTACTTGGTCCATCTGCAGGCTGAGCAGCTCCCTCAAGAAATTGCACAATTCTGGAGGGGAACCAGCCTTCCCTCCAAAAATTGTGCAATCCTGTTTGGCAGCCTCCTAGGCTCCAAAATTGCACAAATCTTCATGTCACCCTTCACTGGAAAAATTGCGCAATTCATCCTAGCAGGACTGCTCAACCCAGGAATTGTGTAATTCTAGGAAACAGTCAACTTCTTAGCCCATAAATTGCACAATCCTTTAGGTAGTTATCCCATATCCCTCCTAGAAATGAGGAAATTTTCCCCTCAGTTGAGTAGGCTAATGCATGGGCCACTGAGTTGATAGGTTCCACCTAGGACTGGGAAAACTTAACTTGCATGCATGAGCTGCTTTTTCCTAGAATAGCAAAAGAAACATGCAAAAAGCATCCCTAGATTTTAGGGAGCTATTTTTAGCAGCTGTAGGTTACACGCAAAGTTCATTTTAGAATCTTTCCTCCAACTGTCGCTTTTTCCTAGATTTGTGGCATGTGCGTCATAAGCCTCAAACTTATTTATTTGATGCTTCAAAGCTCACTTATTCACATCAATCTTGGAGCTCTGACATCCCACAACACATCCAGGAATCTTTGACACATCCAGCTCAGCTATTCACAGGTAAGTCCTCTTGTCTTTTGCAACATTTCTATCACTTTTTGTGTTTTCTCTTGTGTGAGTGTTGTTTCCTTGATTTCTATGAACGCTTGTTGTCATTTACATGCATACTAGCTTGTACTAGCACCGCTTCAGTTTTTGTTAGCATCTCACTATTGTCACATGCATGGAATTGTTTTGCACGAATGATCACTAATTCATGGACTTGCTTCAACCACATGCATGTTGTTCCATTTTCTGAATATTTCATTCACTATTTGCATGCACAATAATTCACTCCTACTTACACTCAGTATCACCATGCATTTACATTCACATTTTCTTTCAGTTGTTCGTCGATGGATCTGGGCAGCCTTGGCCCGGACTCTACCTCACCAAGACATCATTACACAATCTTGAGAGGGAAGGCTTTGTCTTCCCCTCAGAAAATGTACATTTATGCACAGTCACTATCCTCCAGTCTTACATTGCGCAATTTTGAGGGATAGTGACTGCTGGCCCAGAAAATTGCACAATGCAGTCACTAGGCCTACAACCATCACTAGCTGAAATTGTGCATTGTACAATTCCAATAGCCAGCAGGCCAGCTTGGATTGCACATTGTGCAATTCCAGCAGCCATCCAGCCTCCCAGATATCCCAAACTACCTTTTGTGTAGTTCTAGCATCCATTCTCCTAGCCTCCCAGGAAAAATTACGCAATCCTTACCAGTCAATCCCCAGGTATGTTGCATGTCGTTCCTTATTTTGCTTTGTTTTTAGTTAACAAATTTCTTGCCGTGCATGTCGCTTTGTCTCCAGATCTAGCAGGTGTTAGTCTGCCTTTTAGTAGTCCAAGATCAATGGACTCCAAGAGAGCAGGATCAAAGGACACTAATAGAAGTGTACCTGGAGTAGCAGATGAGCGAGTGTATACAAGTTTGTCGATCTATGAAGACACAAAGTTAATTGTAGACAAGGACATCAAGATGAAATGGCAAGAGGTCAATGATGCATTTGCAGGCACATTTGGTGAAGATCTCAAAGACCATCAAGTCTACGTGAACATCCACAAGTCTGTCTTGTACTGAATTTCATGTCGGTATTCCATGCTCCCATGCATGGAAATGATACATTAGATCATCTCACACACTGATCCTGAGACGATGAAATTGAGCAGTGTCAGCGGGATGGATATTTCTACCTTCAATTCCTAGGATTATGAACAGATGTATCATATGTTGAAGCCTATGATCACCATCAAGACTCCCTTCAGCATACCCAGCAGTAATGTCAACTCCATAGATATCTTGAAGAACTCGGTGAAGGAGTCAGCTAAATTTAGGATGACACCCAACCAAGTCTACAAGATGAAGATATTGTGGATGGCATATCAATACTTGGTCATCTTTTCATGTTGTCTGTATGGCCAAGAAATCACAAAAACCTTCCCACGGAGTTGGGTGATCGCATTGGACCAGCTGGCCAGAGAAGGAAAAGCATGCAACTGGTTCAACATGTTGGCTCATCATCTGAAGGAATAGGTAACAAGGGCTCAAAATATGTCGTAAGGTATGCAAGCAAAATCTACATCTCACCTACATCTTGGATGAAATTTGTGCTCGCCAAGAGTTATCGGGCTTCAAGCGGGCATGGACATCAATGGAGACCTCTGTGAACAATTAGTGTAATATGTTGTCTGAATGCAGCTTCAGAGGATTTATCACACAATTGTCTGATCATTTTGGCACCTTGGTTTACAAGATGATATTTGAACAAGATCCACCCTACATGTCGAAGGTAGCAATGGAGGCACTGATCGACATAGTTGATTGGTATGCCTCACCTACTGACACCTTCATATGGATGTACAATGTGGATAAGCCTCTGCATGTTCTACCAAAGTTTTCCTTAGACAAACTCGTCATGCAGGAAGTAGCATATCACATCTTGGGAGGATTGTCAGCTAGGCTACACTAGAAGAAGAAGGAACCTTGGCCTGCTCTTCCATTGTGGATCAAGTTTTACGAGATATAGACTCTCAAGCATGCATATGTCGAAGTAGAAGAGATGAAGAAATGTTCATTTGATTCCCAAAGTTACAATCAGTATGACCCACATTGTCTTGTAAGAGACCACTACACGAGAGTATAGTTTAACTAGATCTACGGGGCATGTCATTGGGTGGAGGAAGACCCATGGAGATATTGTTACAACTCCTCCAGACTCAATGAACTAATTGGCCTCACTGTGAAATGGATAGCGAAGCAATTTGAAGCATCATCCCAGAGAGCACCAGAAGCAACAGCAGCAGAGGTAAACATACCAGTGCATGACAAGGGAAAGAGGAATATTGTTGGCAGCGTGGAGGAAGAGAAAAGTTGCAAGTTTTGAGCAGACCCACTTGTGCAGAAAGAAGCATTGGCAATAGAGGTAAAGAGGCAACAATGAGACAAGAGAAACAAAGAATGGAGGAAATAAAGGAGTTTCATGAGTTGAAGGAGAAAATTTGGAAGGAACAAGAGCTGCGTAGACAAGAGAAGGAAGCACAGTAGGAATAGGTACAATAGGGGGTAAAACTTTTATAGATAGATGAAACCGCGCCTGTATAGATAGTAGACTCATCAGAACAACTGACATTAGGCAGACAGGGTGAACCATCACAGGAGTAGGACTTTGCTCAGGAGATAGAGCAAGCACTTGAACAGATGGATACAGATATGTATCAATAGGAGTTAGAGAAAGACATAAACCTCATGCCTCACCACTAAGAGGTTGACCCACTAGCTTCACTATGTCCAGAAGAGGAGTAAGTCCCAAGCGACCAAGAAGACACTGAAATCCTTTGAGACAATCTGGAGGAGGAGATGAACAAAATCTCATTCGATGAGTCCCAACACAGAGTTGTGTAATCTCACAGAGTGTTGACTCCGTATGATCATACATCTCCTGCGTAGTTTGAGGAATGAGTGATCACGTCTGACGTGTGCAAACATCCAACAATATTGGTCGATGCTACCAAAGCATATGTCTAAGCCACTAGCTCAATTGTTCACTTCCTGATAGCTGAGAACGAGCGAATGGCTAAGGAGCTACAGACGACCAAGAAAGCAGGGGAATCGGTTACAACATCCACCCGAGAAGAATTGAACGCACTCATGCAGGCATTGCATTCCAAGTTTGGTACCGTGCATAAGGCAGTAATCCATCTCAATGGTTGGCAGGAGCGATGTGTTAGAAGAGCACATATCCTGTCAAACATACATGTTGTTGTTGATTACATGAAAACATGGACGATGAGATACAAGGGAGCCCCGCTACACTTGCCTAAAATGATGAAGCCTAGATGCGTCGAGCTGAAGGCATGCATTCGGAGTCAGATCTGGAACTATGAAGATCTCTCTCAGCTCATCACTAGTCTACAGGCTTCCAATGCATGTGTATTCAAGAGTATAGATGTTGTTGTGTGTGCTCATGTGATCCCATCTATTGGGACACTCACTCAGGTGAAGACAAAGGCATGGGTCCGACTAGAGCTTGACTCGTACTTTGACAAGTTGATGTACATAGCCACCAACCCAGATTTGTTAATCAGTGTAGACACCATGCATAAGTATATTGTTGGTCCAGACACACTCAAGGCAATGATGTGCAAGATATCATATGAGTTGGATAGAGGATCCCGAGAAGTGTACCCGGACGCTATGGAGGAAAGAGTTCATTTCTAGAAAGATGTCACCTTAGAGTACACAGACACCATCTCAGACTACCTAGCTTGGCATCAGTTCACTATTGTTGACCACCGTGAGGATGTTGAAGATCTAGTCTTCCAAAAATTGTTTGAGTCATAGTGATGTCTTGCATGGCTTTCTCAAGCCATTTTGTCTCACATGGGTACATATGCATTGTAATGCAACATCTTGTCATGTGTAAGTTCAAGTGTTGATAGTTGGATGTAATAGTCATGAAGTAGATGAAGAATCATAAGGGTAGATGAATTGTCACAAAAGGGAATGTCAAGGGCCACACCACCCTTTTCTATATATAGTCCCTCATAACTCATTGTGGACGCTTTTGGTCAGCCAAGCTTCTGATAAGAGTATCTTAGAGAAATATTGGATAGTATTGTAATGAGCCTTGTCTTCTCCACTGCGCAGAGCCAGTATATCTCTTTGGAGGAGCAGGTGGCAGTGACTGTAATGTTCCGCTGTCAGAACTAGTTGTTGGACATGGATGTATTGTATGACTAGAACTTACACTTCTTAATATAACAGAGCCAACACATTTCATGCATATTCCGTATTGTATTTCAGCTATCTTGTTTACTCTAAATGATATATGTATATGTTTGCTTACACATGCATGTGTAGCTATTTTTTGTATATGTATGTACGAATCTTTTTGAAATGTGGTATTGGTTTAACCATCACTTTAGATTGCTAGCTTACTTGCCTTCCATCTGGTGATGCATCATTGCTTGTGTGTTCTCTTCGTAACTGCATGCTTTCATAGGTTTCCAAGGGGCACACTCACCTCACCCTCCTTGTGTTAAAACCACTCATGCGCCTTCCTTGACTTACTGCATATGCCACACCCTTGCTACCAATATGGACATCTTACTTGCCTCTGTGTGAAACTGTAGTCAAGGCATTACTGTACGACCTACTACTGGGACTTCTACACCAAATGGTCTAAGATCTAATTGGGACTTCCTACCTGGGAGATCCCCCGACATGTTGGCAGGTCCAACACCATCAAAATTTCTGGCGCAAGAAGGAGGGCCAGATGACTAGTTCTGTCCTCTCATACTGTTTTGAACCTTTGCATATCTATCATGAAATCTTGTACTCTCAACCCTCCATGATGTTTTTTGCATGTCGAACTTGTCCACATCACAAGGGAGTTTTTTGATATGTTGTCTACATACATGTATGATGGTGAAGGCAAAGTGGTCTGGCCTGTGTTCTTACATGACATCCTTTCTACGCTTGACAAGGAAGATGGATTTTCTGACGAATAGGCCAGTTTGCTACTTGTATACACACTTCGTGAATCCCCACATCAGTGGTTGTGCAACCTAATGGCTGACAACGTGCACTCACTTGAGCACTTTTGTGATCTCATTGAAGATACTTTCCATCATTTTGATCCAGAACATCTTCACCAAAAACTGTTACAACAACGGAAGGCTCTACATGAATCTCCTATGGATTTTTGGCAACACTTCTGTGATTTGTAGTTTCAAGCTTTGAAAAACCAGATGAAATTTCCATATCTTTGGGATAGATTCGAATATTGTCTTAACAAATCAGTCCATCCTAAGAAAAATTTTGAGCCCAAGCCTCACTCAGAATACTTTAGTGATGGAGTTGCACAATCATAGATGGATGGAGTCACTGTCACAAGTGACTGTCCACCATCCCCTCATCAAATAGCTCCACCGCTACAAAGATATGCAGGAGATCAAGCACATACATCAGTTCAATTGTCACATCCTCCCAACATCACTTTTATTAATTTTCTCACAGATTTGGTTGTGAGTCTATCAAGTTGTCATATGCATTCTGTACCACAACATCCATCTTCGTATTCGGATGATCCTCTGAATGATACTATCTTGTGTTCTTTCATTCCAAACTCTACACTTGTTGTGAATGAGGATCAAGCCATTGATGGAGTTGGTGTAGCACAACCAACATGTACGGTCATTCATGAAGAGTATGACTGGGAGCTTGAGCATCAACACTTGATGAAGGATGACCCCCTTCTGTCTGAGCCCCCTCCATTATTTCCTGACATCTTTAGTGAACTTGCCATCCATGATTTCACATGTGTATCTTCATCTACAGATCCACCCATTGTTGATCACTTGCAGGGCACACTGGATGTCAGTCCATAATCCGACAATGGAGAGGATAAATTATTCATTGAAAATCCACTTGACCTTTCATCTGCCTTTTCGGGAAACACAGAGGGTGAATTTGTCCGCTTCTCATCTACCCCTCTGTTTGATTCATCAAATCATGAGGATGTCGATGAAATCATTGATTTTTCTTATCGTAGTTGTCGTGATCTATTTACTCCCATATTTGATCACAATCATGATTCTATCACAGTTGATTTTTCGAAGCCATCTGTTTATGATGATCTATCTGATGAGGAAGTTGAAACACCCTAGGCTTTCAAGGCACTTCAGCCCAAGCTGATGGTTATGTTAGGCCCCATTGTCCTTAGGTTGGTTTTGCTTCCAATTAGGAAATTGTTCAACCACTCGACGCTCCTCATCACTCATCTCTATGCATTGAAGATCAATCTCACACACAGTTCATGCTTCCTCCACTCGAATTGCACGATCCCATTGCTCATGCATTGGAGGAATCTTACATTGCAAGCACACGTGCATGACACAATTTGTCTTTGTTTCTTTCATTTGCTTACATGTCACAGTCAAGAGTATGTGTATGCTTCACAGTTGCATGTAGTGTCGCACAACACTGTGATAAGCCCACGAACTACATGTCATGTCCTTGCACTCACTTATGTCCCGTGGACACTTTTAAACATGAAGTGTGTTTGTCTTCATTGTTATATCTTTCTTGTTTGTTGGTTCGCACAAGTGGATTGCTCGTAGACCAATCCTTCACCAACATGGATCAACCAATGTGCCAGAGGCTGCGTTGGAAATATCACTTCACGTGATTAGGGCCATGCACAGTTAGATTAGGAGTATGAGTAGTGTTTGATTTCAGTTTGTTTTCTTGCATGCATATTTGTTATACAAGAAAATGACCTCCTCATCAACTCAAAGGACAAAGACATGATGACTGAAGTACTGACCAAGTTCACAGGCCCAGTTGTCAAGCTAGCATTATCTACACACTATCAACCTACTTTATAAAGCTTCTCAACAAGCTTAAGGGTGCATTAGTGCCTAGGGTAACTCTAGTTGCGACCTCAGGAACAACATTAGCGAACCTACATCAAGTTATACGGGTCAAAGGAGAGAATTAACTAAGAAAATATCCCTATATTCTCTCCTATGTTAGCTCATAAAAGCAGGGAAACATCAGAACTCGACCTGTTTAGGGGAATAACTAATTCCTAATGGAGTATGCAAACGAGAATAGCAATTAATGCATGGAAACATCACTAATTCTGCCTAATGGAACTCATGAAGGACTTGGAAACCCTGACCCTACATGCTATATATGCAAGGCTTGGGCCATTGTGAAAGAGGTCAAAACATTTCAAAGTATTACCTATTTGACTATCAAGCAGAGTCTTAGACTAAGGCATCATAAGAGGTTAAGAAGGGAGAGAGAGGGGGGAGTTGGAGGGGTAAGGGAAGGTTGATGCAACTGATGGTTGTAATCACTCTTTCTACATCAATATAGAATTGCAGTTGTGTTTTCCACTCCGTGATGCTGGTAGTATAAACTTGTTTATATGCTGATCTAATATCTTCTAGCATGAGTGGCTTAGTTATATGTGACTAGATATCTTTTATATGTTCATGCATTTGTTTATCAAGGTTTTATGCTGTGATATTATGCTTGTCTTTTCTATGTGCAGGTTTTGATCTGGAGCCGACTCAGGGGTCTTCTTCCTAGTTGCATTGTGCTCTCCAGCAACACCACACTAAGACTCAAGGTAAAAATTCCTTCTCGCTTTGATATTCGTTTGTTAAACATATATATGCATGTATCTTTGTGACAACTGCAACTAATCTGACTGTCTGCTGAGGATCTCGAGAAGATCCTTGAGGGTTTTCTACATCACCAAACACCCGTGCATTAATCCCTATAGAATTATTTGGTTTCAATAGTTGTTAGTGAGCATTGAAGTTATGTCGATCATGCTAGTGTTGTACTGAATAGGATGCATGGAATGAATATTGATATATGAATGACTCTCCCTTTGTAGAAGCATCCTATTCATTGAAAGTGAAAATTTACAAGCATTCTTTTTGCATGATTTGAGTTAGAGTCCCATATAATTTCATACGTCAACACCCCTACCGAAGACTCTAACGAAGTACATTTAAAATCTACCTAATAAAATCAATCAGCAACTCTTTTTAGAGTAAACACACTTTAGCTTAGGCTAGGATTTTGGGATAAGCAGTGTGAGTTAACTACCCAAGATCATACACCGAAACTAGTGTCATTGAAAGAGAGAAATCCTTCTGCACTCATACAATCTGGGACCACTCCAGTAGAAGTGAAGCTAAATACAAGACAACATTGGACTATAAGTGAAGGTAGCTCACCTCTGCTTACATCTCCTTTGGGTATCTTGTGTAACAGGGATCCCTTCGGGGATATTAGAGTTGATTTAGGGACTCAGGTATCCTGCCCACATAGTGTACTATCTGCAACTATGTCCCCCCCGGTACTGTCTGTGATCTGAGGTATCCTTAGTGGCCATACTTTTAGGGACTAACATAGGGTGACTGAGGTGAGCTACCCTAGTACCTAACATAAACGGACCTACTCTGTCTTCGGTTTTTTGGAGGGTGCTCGTCATCACGAGAGTAATTGGCCCCTTAATCTGAGGTTTGGGCGAAGCTCTAAAGTAACCATAACTATACATTTGGCCAGCTCTCTCTATTATTCATTGTGATACTGGGTTTCATCTCCAATGATCAGTGCTTATCAGACAGGGTTATTTCCCTCTGCTTGTTGATTGATTTACTTAGAGTATTTTTTACTTTTTAGGTGCTAGAGTGTTATCATCGAGACTTTAATAAACATCACTGTAAAATTTACTGATAAAAATTATCAGCCACCATGGCTACATCTGCCCCTCGTCGTCAATCTAGACAGTTGTTATGATTTCCCCCACTCATTGTGGAGGATCCATCGAGATCCAATGAACTGGATTCCCCGTCTTTGGGAAATCAATCTCTAAGATCTCACACAAAATTAGTTTGGACATCCCATGATTCAAGCTTACCAAAGGATTTATTTACTGAAGGATTTCTTCCTCCATACAATCCTCTAATCACGAACCTGTTGGGCCCACTCTTGGTTCCCATTTCATTTGTACCTTCGTTGTCTTCAGTTGAAACCCTTCCACCCATCCCGTCGATGAATAATGGGTCATGGGATTTTTTCGACACTTTTGGTCCCCCACCACTTCCCCAGTCGACAGTTAGTACCACACCTTTGATGGAGAACCCCACTATCCCATTTGTCCCAGGTTCAAACTCTATAATGACACCCTCCACGAGTGGAACCTATTGTGTTCTGGGTTCTACCCCTTTTGTGTCAGCCCCTGGACCTTTGACAAGTGCTACATATAGCACTCCTTATAACACTCAATATAGCACAGTTAGCATGGGTCCCTTCAACTAACAATATGGTTGGCATCCATTGTATAGTTCTAACCCCCAGATTCAGGCATTTGGGGGTACCATTCCCAATATGCATATACCAGCTGGGAGCGAAACAGTTCCCCCTCTGTTTTCAAGTATGCATGGTCAGTCACTGATTGACATAAACCCTCCTTATGTTAGTCAAGGACCTATGGTTAGTTATGTGGTGAGCGGGACCCCTCAACAAGGTCCCAATCAATTGAGGGGGGCACCCTACTCACAACCTCAAATGAGTCAAGGGGGCACTGCTTATCCTAGGGGCATTTCTATCCCCCAGCCTAACAATCCCTATGGAAACCCAGAATACAATACCATACCCCAAGGCACTTACTATACCATGCAACCTGTGTATAATATTGGGAACAACATGATGGGATGACCGCAAGGATCCTCAAGTCATATGTCATAACCTTGGTCCAATTCAGGGGCATCAAACACTTTGCCTTTTTTGGCAACGCTTGATATCCCTGACTTATACAAAATTACAAATGACCCCATCTATCATAACTTACTTTGGCTACCAATCCTGCATAAAATATCGACAGACATCCCGAAGTTCGAATGGAAACAAGGGGAGGATCCAGGTACACACATCACCACCTATCATCTATGGTGTGTTTATAACTCCATAGTGAATGATAGTATTCACCTACATCTCTTTCCTCACACCCTTACTGGCAACACAACCAAGTGGTACATTGAGTTACCATGCATGTCATTCAATACCTTTGGTGCTCTAGCGATGGAATTCTTAAAGCACTTCGAACTACCCATCCACTATGAAACTGGGACGGAAATCCTCACTTCATTACATCAGGATACCGCCACCCACATCTCTGACCATATACATGAATGGAGACGTAGGTGGAGGTTAGTCAAAGCTCCCCTCCCAGACTATCTATTAGCGGATTGGTTCTGCAAGTCTCTACTCCCCCAAATCACTAAGGATGTCGCCTTAGGTGGTGCGGTCACAGAAGACCAATCCATTCATCATGCCCAACACGTAGATCTAATATATTTATATTCTGGTACTCTATACAACGTAATTCCCAATGCCCCTCGCAACTCCAATGCTCCCGCTACTCAGCAACCTGGAGCACATGCCGATGGGATTATCGGTGCAACCTCCAGGGATGTTGTAAAACAACTCAGCAGTCACATTGCCCAAATGTCCATGGACCCCTCTATGAAATTGACTACTCTTCCTACCACTGCAATAAACGCTTTGCAGTCTACACAAAAACCCGATGGTAATAACAAGAAGAATAAGAAAAAAGATAGCTCCTTCTGAAGAGCAGTCAACAAAGCAGCAAAACCTAAAGCAGAAGGTTGTTGCACCCTCTGACGTTGGAAAGGATAAAATTACCAGATTCCCTTGCAAAATTTGTGTCGAAGACCACATGACCTATCAATGTCCACATCTTCAGGAATGCACAGATTTCATTGCTAAAAAAGACACTGGCAGGACCCCTACTGTCTTGAATAATCCTTTCCCTGCTCAGCAGCAGCAACATCTTATTGCAAATCAACCCCAACCCCTGCAAGTGGGCAATGGCGGTTGCAACATGCACCATCTACCATTTACACCTTTGAAATGGCAGATCTACAAGCTAGAGCCAAATCTTATGGAGCTCAAGTCACTCATGCAGAGGAACCCTCCTCAAGTCAAAACCCACGGCCACCTAACGATCTTCATATCAAAAGGCCGGTTGCTGACCTTGTGATTCGCCCCACTAAAGGGGCACTTCGACGCACAATGCACAATACATCTACAGGTGCCTCCTAAAACTACAGCATTGTAGAATACTTGGTGCAAGAGCCATCGGCTATGTTGGCACTCGAAGTATTATAAACTTGTCCAGTGCAAAGGAAAGCTCTGCTTTCGGCTATTAGTGGTATCGACCCTCAGGATTCCATGGTTGCAATTTTCAACATGGAAAAATGTAAACCTCCCCTTTCTCACTAGCTTGTATTTCAGCTGCAAATTTTTTTTGAAAGCTAAGGGAATACATATAACTATTGTTGACGAAGGTGCTTCAACCTACGGAATGTCGGCTTCATGTTGGCTCGCTTTGGGTTCTCCAACCCTATCCCCACCATTGAATTCCCTTAAAGCTTTCGATGTCCACACTTTCATCCCAAAAGGTTACCTAGCTAAATACCCCATCACCTTGTATGGGAAAATGGTAACGGTGGACATCAAAGTCATAGATAGAAATCTCAACTATAATCTCTTGTTGGGTCACAGTTGGACTTACGCCATGACTTCCATTTTGTCTATTGTCTTTTGCATCACCCTATTTCCATTGAATGGAAAGGTAGTCATAGTGGACCAGCTGTCCTTTTGCACCCATAATTATTCTCCATTACCCAATGGCTTTGTACCCTTAGTGGGTGGTGTACCTGACTCTTACATCATATCGATATCAGTCTACTAAAGGGCTCTTCCCTGATGGGTTGTTTCCCTCTTCTACCGCCAGCAGTTCCACATACGGTCAATGTGGTTTCATCCATTCCTCACGAACTAGCTAATCCTTAGGTCCTACCAGCCCCTTTAGACATTGACACTTACGGAGAACAAATTTTGTTGTCACTAGCTGAATTGGCCTACCAGGCCATTCAATCTGCATCCGAGTCTCATGTCACTTTGGTCATGGCCAGCGGTACCACTGCCCCTCCCATAACTACTCCTTCTTTCAATCCCCTCAATCAAGTCCTCCCTGTGGACAAAGCTATTAAAGAGATCATGAGTTTATAAGAGCAACCTTGGGAGGACTCACACCATCATGTTCCAATATCTGATTTGAACATGATGCCTCTTCAAATCTTGTCATCTGATGCACCTGAAATTGTTTCCTCACCATATACAACTATCCAAACTTTGGACTCGGAAGGAAACATGGAAAATATTTCAAAGACATTGCTCATCGATATTTCTATCACAACAGGCATCATAGAAAACATCCAGGTTGGAGAAGATTGCAATCCTGAGGAAATTGCAAGCTTCACCTACCTTTTTAAGGAATTCCGCGATGTATTTGCTTGGTCTTACAAGGAAATCCCGACATAGATCCTTCTATTATCGAGCATGAGATTAAGATATATGACAATGCTAAACCTGTCTGCCAAAGGCTTCGACCAGTCCATCCTCGTAAAATGACAGCCATCAAGATTGAGGTGGAAAAGTTGTTCCGAGTTGGTTTCGTCTATACCATTCCCTTAATAGAATGTGTTTCCAATCTGGTTCCTGTCGATAAGAAACAAGGAACCATCCGCATATGTGTACTATTGAGATTTGAACGTCGCGTGTCCAAAGGATAATTATCCAACACCGCTCATCGACCAAATCATCGATGACAGTGTTGGTTGTGAATCATTCTCATTCTCATTCATGGATGGATTCTAAGGTTACAACCAAATTGCTATAAAACCCAAAGACCAACACAAAACTGCCTTCGTTTTCCCATGGGGAATCTTTGCCTATCAAAAACTTCCATTCGGTTTAAAGAATGTTGGAGCAACATTTCAAAGGGCCATGAACTATGTGTTTCACGATATCAAACATATCATTCAGGCTTACTTGGATGACCTTCCAGCCCATTCCAAGAAGAGAGTGCAACACCTAGATCATTTAAGAGCTATCTTTCTTAGGTGTTGGTTTTATAATATACGTCTGAATCCGCATAAATGCGTTTTCTTTGTCTAGTTTGGACACTTACTTGGATTCATTGTCTCCAAGTACAGGATTAGGGTTGATCCCGATAACGTAAAGGAAATTAATCAATTTCCCGAACCACAATCCATTCTGCAGCTCCAATGTTTGCAAGGGAAAGCAAATTTTTTATGATGGTTCACCATAAACTATGTTGAATTGATGAAAGGCTTTATGCACCTACTTAGGAAGGGAGTGTCATATCTGTGGAATGATCAAGCTCAACGATCATTTGATGCCTTGAAAAAGGTGCTTATATCAGCTACACTCCTTAATGCTCCCAATTATGGTCATGACATTCTTCTATACTTGGCAGTCTCGCCATCCTCTCTAGGAATGGTCTTGGTTCAAACTCATGATGACTAGAGTTAACATGCGATATATTATCTATCAAAAGGCCTGGCTAGACCCGAACTCAGATATTCACATGTGGAAAAGCTGTCCTTGGCAGTTGCCTTTGCTGTCAGCCATTTACGACATTACATATTGTTGTGATAGACTACTATCATCACCTTGGAGAATCCCATTAGACACATTTTTTCTCGTCAAGTAATTGGAGGGAAATATTCAAAATGGATCGTGATCCTCCAACAATTTGATTTGGTTTTCACTGTTTCCAAGGCGAAAAATTCCTTAGTCTTCACCGAACTATCTTCCCATTGTCGATCCTAATGACATAGCCCATGATCCTCTTCTAGATGAATTTGTTTATCTTATCGACACAACTGACCCTTGGTATGGTGACATTCTTGTCTACCTCTAAGCGCAACATTTCCACCCTGAGCTATCATCAGATGACTATCGTCGCATCTACCACCAAGCGCGACACTATTTAGTGCTTAATGATATGTTATATCACCATGGTGTGGATACAGTTCTTCGACGTTGCCTCACTCATGAAGAGGTGAAACACATTTTAAATCACTTCCATGCTAGGGCATGTGGCGGTCATCTTTCTGGCATATCTACTGCTCAGAAAATTTTGTGGGTGGGCTACTACTGGCCAACGTTGTTCAAAGATGGTATTAAGGCTATCCGGCAATGCCATCCTTGTCAAGTGTTTACGAACAAAATGTGCACTCCTCTAGCCCTACTACACCTAGTTATATCTGTCGGCCCCTTTGCCAAATGGGGGATAGACTTTGTAACTTGCAACCCCGTTTCCTCTGTTGGACACAACTATATTATTGTAGCTGTGGACTATTTCACGAAATGGGCCGAAGCCCTTCCCACCTTCTAGGTCGATGGAGAAACTACGATGCTATTCTTGTTTAATCAGGTCATTTGTCGCTCAGTGTGCCCTGCACGATCATTACAGACCATGGGTCTCATTTTCAGAATCACATGATGTCTGACTTAACATTGTTGCTAGATTTTCACCAAGATCAATTATCCTCCTACTACCCCCAAGCTAATCTTCAAGTAAAGGTCGTTAATGGCATCTTCAAAACCATGATCTATAGGTTAGTAGGGAATCATAAAACCCACTGGCATCAAATGTTATATCCTACACTATGGGTATACCGAACTTCAGTTAAGACTGCTACAGGCTTCACACCATTTCAACTGGCTTATGGCCTGGAAGCAGTTTTACCAATCGAGTGTCAAATTCCTTCCTTACAAATCGTTGTTGAACTCTTGCCCAACACTACTACCAAAGAAGAGCGCCTACTATACCTAAATCAACTAGATGAAACCCGTTGAGATGCTGAATTGGCACTCGAATCCCACAAGCATCGGGTCAAAGCCCAGTACAACAAAAGGGTCAAGCCTCGTTCTTACCAAGAGGGAGATCTTGTTCTACTCTATGATAAAAAACATGACCTCTTAGGGGCAGGAACACTTCAACCCTTATGGCTCAGTCCATATGTCATCAAAAAAGCCCTCTCAAAAGGGGCATATGAACTTCAGGACTAGGAAGGAGTCTCGCTTGTTGAGCCCCAAAATGGGCTCTATCTGAAAAGGTATTATGCCTATTACTGCACTAGGCATGTGCTTTGTAATTTTATGTATTTATAAGTTTTGCTTCTTTTTTGATGTGACTGGATTTTTTTGTTATTTATTGAAGTATTTGTCTTATATATATTTCGCATAATGTAGATGCCTTCATTACCCTTAGAATACGTAGGATAGTGGATGGTGCTAGTCGTCACACATGGCACATTACATCAGCTGCTTGGGTCATTTACACACCTGAGTTGGAACTATTTTGTTCCGGGGGAGTCTTTCTCGGTACTACCACCAACAATATTGTTGAGTACATGTCCATAATTTCACTTCTCACTGAAGCATCATCAAGGGACATCTTCAATCTGGTGATCAAGTTAGACTCTCAACTTGTTGTTATGCAATTGACAAATCATTATCATGTTCGTAATTCAACCTTGTTACATCATTATTTAAGGGTACAACTCTTAGAACGTCAATTTGAAGTTATCACATATGAGCACATTCCTAGAGAATTTAATACAGTTTTTGATTCATTGGAAAACTATGTGTTAGATTGGCATCTGTCTCATTCACTATATATACATGTATGAAAATTAAATATTTACACAGTTAAAAATTTACAAGAAACGTTTACATAATAAAACACCAATA
>APFE031177576.1:0-65040 GCA_000404065.3 Pinus taeda
TTTTCAATTCATCTAAAATATCAAATTCAGGAAGGGTTATCTCTTTTGATTGTTCCACTAACCTTTCAGGGTAAGGTGAAGTTTGAGTAGTGATTGATTTACCTTTCTTGGTCATGTCCATCTTCTTGTCTTTTTCTGTCATTCTCTGTCTTCCTATCTTCCTCTCTCTTCCTTCCCCATTCTCTTCGTTGTCTTTCATTTTCAGCTCTTTGTTCCTCATCAGTGAGATGGACAGATCCATGTCCTTCTGCCATTGTTTGATTTGTTTCAATTTCAGGTGGAGGTTCAAGTTGTGGAAAGATAGGTGGATCAATAGATGGAAAAACAGATTGCTTTCCTTTCTCTTTTGGTTTGCCGGAAGTGGAGAATTTTTGCTTTGTTTCCCAAGCAGACAATGTTTGCCTTTCAATCAAAGTTAATCTTTGACCACTTCTTTGTTTTTCAATCAGCTCTTCAATGGGTGGATTACCAGTAACAGGTGTATGTGATGATCCTATTTCTATTCGAGGGGGGGGTTTGATAAATCTACCGAAAGGATCTCTAACTCTAGGCATAAAGAATCATAATTATGAAAATGAAATGTAACTAATGTTTTTGTTGATTTTGAATTTTATCTTTCTATAGATTATGCCGATATTTGCCTCCCCGGCAACGGCGCCAAAATGTTGAGCTAATTTATGTGACTAAATTAACGCAAGTATTAATATCAATCCGTGTTTGTGAAACTTAGAGGAAAATCCATTATTTATGAAGATCGAATATAACTATACTTTGAAAGATAAATGACAAAAGAAACTAAGGAAATATATATATATCAAAAACTCATAATTCAACAAGCTTAAAAGAGGAAATACTAAAAGAGTTCTTGACTCAAGAGACCTGCTCTCACCTCAATTATGACTTCAATGAATTAGAGACTATAATTAAAGACTCAAGATGCATAAATCATACATGAAAAAGAGCTCTTAACTTAAGAGACATTCAGAGTTTTCCATAATAATTTATTCATCTTAAAATATAAAGCTGAATAGAAACAAACTGTTGCATGTAAATAAAGGACTAAATCTAATGCATCATTTCAAAGAGAGAATGCTCAACTTGAGCACTTGCTTGCCAACTCAATTAGATGATGAGGAAACCATTAATAAATGAAATCAATAAACATGATGCTATCTGAAATAAAACTTTGAACAACCAAAGCTAACATCAACTTTGAACAACCAAAGCTAACATCAACCAGAATTGCAATGAAATAGAACTAGTCTAAATTGAAAGTGTACTTAGCTTGGTGTGGGGGCCCTCCACCCTTGCCTTGCACACTTGTGGAGATGATATCAGAAGCTTAGATCAGTAAACCATCCATGTATTGATCAGAAAAATAAAAGTAACATAAGTCTCCAACTTCAAGTCTTCACACCAAAAATATTACAGCATAACAATGTCAAATGTCAAGTGTGTTGAGCCATCAAAATGTGGCTCTTAAATAATGAGTCTATGAAACCAACTGATCTGAAATATCTCTAACAAACATAGCTATCCTAATCCACCTATCTAGGTCGAATCCAACTCCCTCATCCCAAAATATATGACTAAAATCAGGGAATCCTAAAACAGCCCTATTTAAATGGGATTTCTGGATGACTAGTCATGATTGACTAGCTCCAAAAAGGCATAAGAAAACTCGTTCTCCTGAAACCAAGCACAGGTAGCTTGATCCTAGTTCCCAAGCCTTCTATTCATGCATCCCATTCGTGCTGAGGTGGCCTGCATCCATATCAGTCATGAAGTGATTACGGGAATTTCTTAAAACTGCCAAAATTGCACAAAAACTCAAACTTTAATAAAAACTTTAGAATTTGATAAATCAAAGTTAAATACCTATTTAAAAATCAAATATTCATTAAAGTGAGATGAATGAGATGAAAATGAGGGATAAATGGATAACTAGATATGTTTATTAAAGCAAAATGAGATCAAATCTGGAGCCCAACAGTAGTTGCGAGAGAGGCAGTTGTTTAGCTTAAGTGTTTACGATCTAGAGGAGTAGTTATGGAGCCCATCACCTTGAGTGCTATATTACCAACCCTCCTTCTTTATTAATGAGTTTAGTTTATGTTATTTTAACTCTTTATCATTATATTTATGGATAATCATTTCAAAATATAAATCATTGTTTGAATTTTTCATTTTTCTATGTAAGTTGTCCACTTATGATCCAAAGTTTCCAAGGAAAGGATTCCTACCTCTAGATTGATGGCTGCTAGAATCCTTTGGCTAGTTTCCTAATTGGTTACCAAAGCTGGTAGATTATCTTGAGTCCATTTGACCTATGCTTTTATTGCAACACAATTAGCAAAATAATCTCAAGGCTTAAAGGATTGCATTGTCACAAAGGTATAAACTTGGGCTTGAGAAACTATCATGGTGATCATGGTACCGGTAGTAGACAAAAAGGTAGATGGTTTGTTGCAATCATGGCAACTAAGATACTAAGGGATGGAATTGTAGTTAAGACACTGGAAGTAGGGTCAACACTAGGCATGCAAATTTATGTTAATTGGGATATCAGAAGAATTGTGTTATGAAACCAGCTCAAGAAAAAGATGGAAAAGATAGATCAACACCTTAGAATTCAGCCTCTTCGAGGGGGCAACCTCCTTTACATCACATAAATGAACAATTCTTGGATGATACATATGAAAAGACCTCCTTTCTATATATAGGAGTCTAAGGGGTCATTATATAATCAGAGCCTACATAACAAAAATAATGTAAGGGCACAATAACAACAATAGTGGGCTTCTATGGGGCACAATAGTAACAATATGGTCACTACATGGGTACATCAATATAATAAGGGGGTTGTACTAATAATAATAAGGGGTTACACTAGTAGTATAGGGGCCTAGCACCCGCCTCCCGCCGCCAACAATCCTCACTCATCTTATCATCATCAATTTGATGGGCAAACTGAGAGAGTGAACAATGTTTGGAAGGATATATTCGTTTATTTTTATCTGATAAACAAACACAATGGGTCAAGTGGTTACCTCTAGCTGAATGGTGGTATAACACTTCCTTCCATACTGTAGCAAAAATGACCCCATTTATGGCACTTTATGGGTATCATCCATCGTCCATCACATCATCTTTAAGAGAAAATTCTAAGGTTTAAGCAGTTGAAGATCAATCGAGCATCAACAACAAGTTCACCAACTCTTAAAGGATAACCTCACTCTGGTACATAATCAAATGAAACAATAGGAAGAATAGCATCACAATGAAAGAAGTTTTGATTTAGATGACTGGGTATTTTTACGGCTACAACCATACAAACAAATGTATCTAGAGAAAGCTAAGAAGGATAATGAATTATCACCTAAGTGCTACAATCCTTACAAGGTGTTGCATAAGGTTGGTACTATGGCATACAAATTGGAGCTGCATCTTCCCGAGTACACCCAATTTTCCATCTTTCATGCTTAAATAAGGTTATTAGTGACAAGCTTCCAGTTCAAATAGTGTTACCATAACTTTACGAAGAGGGAAAAACCATATTTGAGCATGAAGCAATCACACAAACAAGAACCCGACAACTATGGAATCTATCAATTTTAGATTATCTCATTAAGTTGAAGAACTTAATCGCTGAAGATTTTACATGGGAGGATGAGAATTTTATACATAAGCATCCATAACTACTCAAGCGTTGAGTAAAACACTTTTTTGAAGGAGAGAGGCATGTTAGGTCCCTATAATACTAGTGTAGTCCCCTTATTGTTATTGTTAGTGTAGCCCCCTTATTGTTATTGTTGTGCCCATGTAGCCCCCATAATGTTATTGTTGTGCCCCATAGAAGCCCATTATTGTTATTATTGTGCCCTTACAATATTATTGTTATGTAGGCTCTAATTATATCACGACCCCTTAGAATCCTATAAATACAAAGGAGGCCTTGTAATTTGTATCATTCAAGGATTGTTCATTTATGTAATGTAAATGAGGTTTCCCCCTTTAAGAGGATAATTTTTAACTCATTGATCTATCTATTTGTGAGTTGGTTGCATAACAAAGAAGTTGTGGAGTAGCCACAAATTGAGGAGCAGAGAGTGGAGATAGCCACTCAAGCAGAAACAACCAGAGAAGGCAGAAAAAAGACCAGGGAAGCTGAGAGACTTGTGCAGGATGTGAGGGAGAATGTGGGTGCTCCTTCAAATCAGCGCAGACAAAGAAGGTCACCTAATCAATACATTGGCCACATGGCTCTAATGACTAAGCTTGTAGAGACTGAGCCATCCTCTTTCGAGGAAGTAGTAGAGCAACCTGTATGGGTTGATGCAATGGTGGAGGAATATGAATCCATTGTAAAGATCAGTGTTTGGGAAGTGGTCCCAAGGCCAGCAGATAAATCAATTGTGTGTTCAAGATGGATCTTCAAGGTAAAGCATGCAGCAGACGAAATCATAGAGAAGTACAAGGCCAAATTTGTGGCCAAGGGGCACTCTCAAGTTGAGGCAATTGACTATGGGGAGACCTTTTATCTTGTAGCAAGGTACTCATCTATTAGATCAATTCTTGCACTGGTTGCGCAGATGGGGTCAAAGATCCACTAGGCGGATGTTAAAAAAACATTCCTCAATGGAGTTATTGAGGAGGAGGTGTACATCGAGCAACCAGAAGGTTTTGAGACATTTGATCGAGAGTCTCATGTGTGCATAATCAAGCAAGCATTGTACGGCTCAAACAAGCACCTTGTGTTGGTACACTAGGATCAATAGTTATCTCACCGATTTGGGCTTCACCAAAGGTAAAGTGGATGCAAACCTCTATCATATCTTGGTAAAAGGTATATTGCTTATTATTGTCCTATATGTTGATGATTTAATTTTAACTGGTGATGAACAACTAATCAGATCTTGCAAGGAGGACCTTGTAAGGGAATTTGAAATGAAAGACATGGGTCTCATGCACTACTTCCTTAGGTTGTAAGTATGGCAAGGCCATTGTTTGCCTCTCAAGGCAAGTATGCAAATGAGATACTACAAAAAAAAATCATGGACAGTTGCAAACCCATAGAGACACCTCTAGTGACTAACTGGAGGAAGGAGGATGCCACTTCAGGTGAGGAAGTGGATGCCACTTTTTATCGATAGCCAATGGGTTCACTCATGTATCTTGTGAACACATGAACAAATATGTGCTATGCAGTCAACCAGTTAAGCCAAGCTATCGTTAGGCCAACCAATTTATTTTGGAAGGCAACTAAGCATGTTTTACGGTACCTCATAGGCACTACCCAATTTGGACCATGGTACAAAAAGACATAGGGAGTGAAGTAGTGCGGCTTCACAGATGCAGATTGGGTGGGGACTCCATTAGACCGAAAGAGTACATCAGGTGGAATTTTCAATGTTGGGTTCATAGTTGTTTCCTAGTACAATAGGAAGCAAATATTTTTGGCGCTCAGCTCGATAGAAGCAGAATACATGGCTGCAAGTTAAGAAACATGTGAGGCGATCTGGATGAGAAAGATACTTGTTGGATTATTTAGTCAGATGATGGATCCAACTGTGATCTATTGTGATAATCAGTGTTGCATCAAGCTCTCTGAGAGTTTGGAATTTCACGATCGAATCAAGCATACAGATATCTGGTATCACCATTTACGGGACTATGTGTAGAGGTGGATAATGTTGCTACACTACATTTCGATAGAGGAACAAGATGCTGACATTTTGACAAAGGCATTGTCAAGATGGAAGTTAGAGTTCCACAGGTGCAGGATAAGGGTGGTTGATAATCCCTTTCTTGCTGAGAGGGAGTGTTGAAGTCTGAGATCCATCTATATCTTTGTAGAACTAGAGAAATTTTGAAGGCATTCTAGAAGGGTGGATCTCTCCTACAATCAAAGCAAATCCTGCAATAATATATCCTTGTGACATAGTTACCTTATACTCTTTGCAAGATCGATTTTGTGAAAATGAAGGACATTGTGGCACAAGAATGAAGTCTCCAAACACACACACACACACACACATATATATGTGTGTGTTTTCTGAAGACCGAACAATGAAAAGAGCTGACCTACGATTTTGGTGTATACCATTAAGAAATTTGTTCACAACATTCTTCAGTACTTGTCACGAAGACATGTTGGAATTTATGTTCTAGAAGGAAATAGTAAGGCTCTGTGTTGAAGAAAGTAGTTATGGGGATGCATATATTTAGATACTATTCAATTTAACCCTAAGTCAGTAAGTTGACTTGTGTTAGCATTGACCAAGTCCATTATGCTCTGTGTAAAATGGTTAACAGAGAGGCAAAAGGGTTACAGAATTTGAAGAGATAGTAATCTATGTATTGTAAGGTGGATACCAAGGAACAACAATCTAATAACATAGATGAAAAAATGCAGTCCAAGAGGTCATATGTAGGATCACCATGTTGTGAAAGAAAAGAAATCTATTCCATCATGGGAATGGTATATCATTGCAGACAACTCTCTTAAATTTGGGCATCACTGATGAAAAAGTAGAAGAGCGTAGTATGATGGAGTAGGAAAAGACAGAGAAAGATACCTTGAGTTGATGCACACCTTGAAGGAAAAAAAATAAAAGCATGGCATCCGAAATTGCAGGCTAGTGCAAGTACAAGGAGTAGAGAAAGAAGTATGGTAATCAAGTTGCATCCCTAGACACTCTAATATTGATCATATGAATGTGGATGTGTAGATGAGAAGGTCATCATGAGAATTTGAATAATGAATAACGAAGCACATGTACCCGAAGAAACCAATGAACCTGACAATACGAAACCAAAGGAAGAGGATCTCAGGGATATCTTCTTCTAAAGTGACTCTATCATGATGTTTCTATATAGTTAAATTAGGGTAGGTAGTTGCATTGGTATAATGCACATCATCATGGTTTTTATTGTATATCATGGTATATAGATATTGTTCACATGTCACAATGATTATTTAGCGAGTATAGAAATTCATGTTACTAATTGATTGATGAAATAATAAGATCATTTAAGGATCCATGTTATGACGTCATGGAGTGATTTATTCTAAGAAAAAATGACCATGATGGTATCACCATTATTTTCTTGGAAGCTTGATTGGAAGATGAGAAGAAGTTGGTAAAAGGCTAGATGACTGGTTGAGACATGGTGATGATGTTTTGCTAAAGAAGACTCTAATAATGAGTAGAGAAAGACCATGATGATGATGACAAAGATCAAGAGAGAGTTATCGTGTTTCCAAAATATGATATGGACAAGTTTGGATACATGAAAGCCAAGTGCAAGAGGGAGCAAACATGATTTTCAACACATAAGTCCCTTGAGTTTTCTTTCGTATCTTTCATTTCTAATTGCTTATGACTTGGATAATCTTGGGATATGATTCATATCATGATCACTTGAAATTAGAAATACTGACTCTTTGGATAATGTGGACTCTTTAAAAGATGTGAATGTAGATATGGATGTGTGAGGTTGTATATTCCTTGATGAAATGGTTAATATTGTCTCCTTGATTGCAATGATGAATAATGATGATGCCTAACTTCTTGAGAATCATTTTCCTAATGATGATGATGATGAGACGATAACAATGATATCTTTGTTGTTGTTGACATAAATTCTTTGAATTTCATGGACCCTTGGTTGATAACATGGACTCATTGATGATGAGGACTTATAATGTTGTTGACTTTGTTTATCACAAAGACAAAATGAGAACAAGATTGATTGGGTATAAGAAGGCTAAGAGTAAGAGAGAGCTAACACATTCTTAATAGATAAGTACATATTTATTTGTTATATTAAAATATGAATATATCGTCTATATACATCTTGTTTGGTTATATGTGTTCTTCCAAGGCCCCCTAGCAAGTATTGCAGATGGTAACTCCTTCACTTCCGATGGAAAGGATATGAGGTCAGGATATCTCGTGTTAATGAGGAAGAAATTATTAGTTCATGACATCATCCTTTGGCATTGTACTGGTGTCTGACTATAAGAAGTTGACATGTCTTGAAGACTTTATGCAATCAAATGAAAAAAATAATGGATTACTCAATGACACCTTGAAGACCTAAACTACAAAATTGATGAAGATTAGAAGTAGATGCAACAATGGATGGATCACCTGATAAGGCACCAGTCCAAATGTAGTATGAACTGAAGACCTCTTTGTAAGAGGGAGTTGATTGGAAGTATGGAAATCATGAAAAGTGACTAAGAAACTAAGTGACAAGAAGATTTGGACTCAAAGGGAGCTCACAGGATTAACATGTTGATTTGACTCTTATGTTGATGACATTGGACTATTACGAGAGAAGAAATTAGTTGAAGAAACTTGATTGATATATATGGGTTGTGAATCTGTGGACATCATACGTGATGAAAGACGCTACTACAATTTTTCTCCTTCCATTTCGGCTCGTTGACGTTTACTACATGAATGAAGAAAGTTAAGCTTTGAAAGATGGTTGTTGGCTTGTATGTCTGTTGTTGAGCATTGTTGGTGATGAGAAGACACATGTTGTTGTGGTTTCCCATGCCCGCTTCTGTAATAAGTCCCGGCCGATATCAGTAAATGATTTTATTAATGGGTCGCTTTGAAAAACCACCATGGCTATTCCAAATGTTGATATCTGCTTGAAGTTCTTGTATTGACATCATGATGATGACAATATTCCTAGGTGGAGTGCACTTGGTAACCTGTTGTAAGAATGGGAAATTTTATCATCATCTCGATGGGATACACCGAGGCATTGGAATGTTGCAGTGTTCTTTTCGGGGTAGAAATGTACCTAAAAACCAAGGTGAATGGTTGTGAACACTTATCCCTAGGTATAAATGTACTAGGGACTTTTGAGGCCTATTATGATCCATCATGGTAGAAATGTACACCGAAGCAGGATGATTGGTCTAGGATCCAATTTTCTATCTTCCCTTAGGTGGGGTCACCTTGTAACCCATAGTGGGGTTAGGAAGATAAGTGGTATGGACCTTCCTTAGGTGTGTACTTTGTAACCTGCAGTAAGGACGAGAAGGACCAATACTCTCTAAGGATTTTGACATTGGTTGACCTTTATAAGTTAAGAGTGTGGCCTCATGTCACTTTATGAATATAATGTTATGTACCCTTCCTTATGGTGTGAGAGAGAATGGAAAATACCTTCCTGACTAATCGAGAGTGTTGGAATTTGGGTAGCCATGGTTGGTATTTTCATCGAGGAAGAAAATCAAATTTTTAATAATTGTTTTGCCTCTTGAAGGTGTCAAGTCGGCTCCAACAGTTGATAGGTTGGCTGGGCCATTTTATGGCATCATTTCAATCCTCTAATGATGTATATATAGGAGAAATGTTCTCCTCATTTGGGCATACAAATTTCTCATGGAAGAGCTCTGATTTAGCCATAGGAAAAGAAGGATAAGGAGGGCATAAATTTGAGGAACTTAGATTTCTGGGAGAGCTGAAATTTCAAGGAAGTGATTTTTGGGCCTATTGTTTCTCTTATTTCTCTCTCTATTTTTGGATTTATGAATTGATCTCAATTATCTCTCACAAGGAAGGAAATTTTCCTAGGTTTTCCCCTGTTGCAGTTTCTTAAAATAAATCTTACTAAAGTACTTGTCCCCCTTGAGCTAGTCAATAAGGTCTTCAATCTAGGCAATCAAGTACCGATTCCTCACTATGATTTTGTTTAGGGCCCAATAATCAATGAAAAGTTGACATGTCCCATTTTTCTTTTGCAAGCGTATAATTGGGATTCCATAAGGTGAGGGACTTATTCAGATGTGCCATTTTTGGATAAAATCTTGGATATATTACTTGATTTCCTCGTTTTCTAGAAGAGAGTGGTGATAGATTGACCCTTTGAGTAGAGGCGAATGTGGGGTCAAATTGATCAAATGTTTGACCTAATAATGTAGAGGTACCCTAGTGGGTGAGGAGAAGATGTCTTTGTATTCTTCTAGGACCTTATTCGCTTGTCTCTACTGCGTGGAGGAGCCTTGTGTGGAGGCCATGGATGTGGCCATAATATTCTCCTTACTTTGAGAGTGAAACAGGAAGAAGAGAAATTTCCTAGTATGGGAAATGACCTTATTGCATTGCTCAAAAGAGATAAAAAAAAATGGCAGTAGGCGAGACTACCTTTGGTACCTTATATAATTGTCTGCCCAAAGTAATAATAACACTATGATGCCTGGACTCATATACAACATGATATTTCCACAAGTATGGTTGGCCTAACATAACATCACAAACTTCAAGGGGAGAAACATCACACAATACCTCGTCCTTGAAAAAATTGGTGTTGTAGGGCAAGAAACATTCTTAGTTGACACAAAGATCTCACCCTTGGTGGAGCTACTCGATGGTGGAGCACCCTTTACCCACTTATTTGTGAGTGAAAGAGGATCTCACCTTCTTTTGAATCTTCAGACTTACTTCGTTGGACCTTGGTGGTGGCAATTGTGGTAGTGGGTTTGACATGAATGATCTATTTCCCCTTGTCTAGGTTTAGATCAAACCAGAACCTATGTCTAACTTTGAGGCTTTTAGCTCTACCACCAATGACTACCTTGCATGACATTCATCGGTGTTATGAGTGGGGTCCTTGTGGAACTCACACCACTTTCCCACATCTTTCTTCATCTCCCCATTACCATTCTTTGTTTATGGCATAAATGGGTTGTCTTAGGGTGGTCCACCCTAGATCTGCCCTTTGTTCTGCAATATGAGGATTCCCTTGCGCTAATTTTTCCATGAAGGATTCATAGATCCAAAGTATCACTTCTTCTGTTTAAATTTTTGCTTGATTTTGACAACATATTGATATGTTGTGCCAAGTGAGGATATGTATAGGAACTCAACTTCTATCTGAATGTATATTTGCATATAGCCATGATACTTGAGCACCAAATGTCACTCAAAGTATTTGATACCTAGCTTGGTGTGCAAGGTATGAAAGATATTTGTGAACTCTCGTACTGCTTGATCCCTTTCGAATTGTAGTGCAATCCATCTCATATACTAGTCTTTGTAGCTTCCAATAGGGTAATATTATTCCTTAATAACATCCCTAAAAGAGTCCTAAGTGGGCGTTGTTATCACCCCAAGAAACTCTCCTAGGTTGTATCTCAGAGATGCTCGAGAACATTATAAACTCAACATGATGTTGGAAATGGATGAATGGAAGGAATGATGCTTGTTCAAGCCAGATAACCACTCCTACTATGCTTAACTCCACACATGCGTGAACACCCCCATACTACAAGGCTTTAGACCACAAATTACTCACAGTTTAAGGGATTGGGTGAACATGGAGAATACTAACCACACCAGCAGATGCACAGGACCCTGTGATGGCCGGCTGCAACCAGTTAAGAGGTCTACAAATCTATTTCTCAGTGCACATACATGATGGCAGCTCTCTATCACTAAGTAAACAGGATCCTGAATAACACACTCACTGATATAAACAAGACTCTAACACAGAGGTAGGATGACAACTCCTCTAATGCTAAATATCAAGAGTTCATGAAAAATGCATAACAGGCACAACCTAGAATAGAATAGAAGTGAATAGTGAGCAATTAACAACAAAATAAGCTTGTATTAGCTGGAAATGAAGACGAGATGCTGCAAGTATCAAAGCAGTTGCAGTCTCTAGAAGTTGAACCTTACATCAAAACAACAACCATCAACCTTGATTACCTCTATTTTCTGGGTATATATAGAGTTTGATTACAAAGATGTTCTGCTGTTCTATGCGTGGAGGGGTCATAATTGACCACCAACCGCTTTAACTATCTGATGGAGTCTCTGGTGCAATCTGCCTGCTTCAGGGGACAAATTTGATCTTCTCAGATGCTCTATTGCCCTTCTCGAGCAGGTGGAGTGTCGTATGGAAGAAATTCCATAACTGATAAATGCGTTTAACTACTCGAGGCTTGTCCTTTCTTTCTCATCCATACTACCCCATGAATGCAGTGGTTGAGGACCTGTTACAAACGGTACCCGGAACTGGTTATGCTTGTCCTTTGGATGCACAGAGCAGTTAAAGAACATGGACTTTATGGCAGGTGGACGGACTGAAAAGAGACACAAAACTGGCCATTGGATCAAACGACCGGACGGTGGAGATTTCTCCGAGGGAGGTATCGGGAGGAAACAGAGGCAAAGTGATCGTGAACCGTTGGGTCTCGCAGATGGACGGCGGAGATTAATTTGCAGAAGACATTGGGAGATATGAGAGCGAGGTGATCACAGGCCGTTGGATCTTGGGTGGGCAGATCCAACGGCTATCGGGCAGAAAATATGCATGGGGAGTTAACGTGCGGGGGAAAGTGGTTTCTGCGGCTGGCGGTATTGATCGCACCGCTTTTGGAAGGGAGCGGTAATCATACAAGGGTGAGCGATGCGAGTTATCGGGCGACGCGTGGCAGATGTGACAGGACCAAAACCAATTTCCCCGCGAGCTAACGCGCGGTCAGTTTGTGGGCGCGGGAGGAGCGAATGCCGTCCGATCACAGCGGAGATGATCGGACGGTGCGGAATAAATTGCACATGTTTTTTGACCGATGTGACAGGGAAATGGTGGATAACGCTTTTTGTGAAGGCGCGCGGTATGGGTTTAAAACTTAGCGCCCGGGGGCTTGACGGAAAAGGGGCTTATGCCGAGTTTTGGAGGAAAACAGAGATAGTGGGGGTGAAGAGAGTGTAAGGAGAATGAAGGAGAAGGAGGGAACAGACTACTCCGAGTTGCCTCTGAGCATAACATATGGCCAAGCTTGTATTTGGTCCTCCAAATGTGAAAACATGTAGCAGGGCTAACACTGGCTCCTTCTGGGGATGAGATGCTCCCTGTGAGGTCTCAAGAACCTGCAGATCAATGCCTTTCTGAGGAAAACAAATTAGAAAAATTCCTAGTGTTCCATTGGGCATGGAGTCTACTGAGCTTACACTAAAATTGATAAATCAACATATTTACAATTTTAAGGCCAGAGACCTTAAACAACATAAATTTTCAGAAAACGCCCATTAACTGGGCCATCAAAAACTGCTTCTCCTCCCATACTTTGTAGTAGGAAGGTATTGTTCCCTTGGATCTGAGAAATGATAAAAGGCCTTGTCCAGAAAGCATAAAACTTTCCATGGTTTCTTCTCTTGTCTTTCAGTGCATCTCACTTCAGAACCAAATCTCCAACCTGAAAATTATCTATTTTTGTCCTTTTGTCAAAAGCATCCTTGATCTTCTTCTGATGTACTGCAAACTTTTCAACCAACTGTTCTCTAGTCTGATGTACCTCTGCTAAACCAGTGATTCTTTTTGCCATGTCTTCTTCCTCATTCTGCTCTGGTTGTAGGAACTTTGCCACATGGAGAGTTAACTGAATTGGGAATACGCCTCTGTGCCATATACCAGCTTGAATGGAGAATTCTCTGTGGATTTTTTAATGGTCACTCTGTCAGCCCACAATGCATATTTGAGCTTAGAATCCCAATTCTTTTTGTTGTCATCCAACAACTTCTTAATTATCCTTATTAAACTCTTGTTGGAAGATTTTTCTAGATCATTGCCTTGAGGGTAGCATGAGGTGGAATGAACCAGTTTAATGCCCATTGAATTGCACATGTCCACCAATTCTTTTGCCCTGAAGGCTACTACATTATTTGTGACTAATTTATGTGGACAACCAAATCTGGTGAAGATATTTTCTGTCAAAAACTTCATGACCACATTATGATCAGCCTTTCTGGTAGGGATTGCTTCAATCCACTTAGTGAAATAGTCAGTGGCTACTAAGATCCATCTGTGTTGGCCACTGGAATGTGGATTGGTTTCTCCAATGAAATCCAAGCCCCACTGCTAAAAAGGGCCACTAGCATGTATAGGCTTTAAGGGCACGGATTTCAACTGTTGTTTCCCTTCAAATCTTTGGCACCTATCACAAGATTTAACAAATGAAAATACATTAGAAAATAAGGAGGGCCAATAATATCCAGCTCTGAGGATCTTGTGGGCTGTGGTTTTCCAATAATGGTGTCCTCCACACATGTTGGAATGAAACTGTTGCATGACTTCTATAGATTGCTCTTCGTCCAGACACCTCAAAAGCATTCAAGATGGGTCCCTTGAGTAGAGCAAATTTTTATGGATGCAATATTTTGCTGCCCTGAGCTTAATAGTTCTGACTTGACTTGTGCTTAAGACTGGAGGAACTTCTAGCTTTAGCAAGAATTGAGCTATAGCAGAGTACCAATCACAAGAAGCTAGGTTTTAGGCCAATGTCTGATTTTTTCCTGGTTCAGCTGTTTCTTCTGCTTCTGTCTGACCATTTTCTGCATCTGTGCTTATGAGATTTATGTCCAACGTTCTGCAATTTTCTTCATCCAATAGTTTAGTAAGGCCCTGACCTTTGACAAGCTTGGTGGGCTTCAATTCTATATTAAACTCAATTAGTTTTGCAATCCATTTAGCCCTTCTTCCATCAGCATCAGGCTGTGTTAATACATCTCTTATTGAAGCAGAGGGTACATAGGCAATTATGTTGGAATGCAGAATATAAACTCTAAAGGCTTTCAAGGACTTGATAAGAGCATATTCCTGTTTCTTAATGATACCGTACCTCAGCTCAGCATCCCTTAATGTTTTGTTGAAAAGTGCTACCGGATGCTCTGAGCCTTCTTCATCTGCTTGCAATAAAACTGCTGCAAGGGTATCTTCAGAGGCAAATGAAAATATATGGAACTCCTTGCTATAATCTGGGCTGCTTAGAGTGGGAGCTTCCATAATGGCTTTCTTAATGGACTCAAAGGATCCTCTTGCTTCCTCAGTCCATTTGATCTCCGACCCCTTTCTCAACATGGAGGTAATATGCTTTACAAGTTCTGCAAAATTTGGGATAAACCTCCTTACAAAGTTTATTTTGCCCAGAAAGGACTGGATGCCTTTCTCTGATCTCAGGACAGATAAGGTCTGTACTGCTTTTACTCTTTCTGGGTCAATTCGGACACCTACAACAGAAACAATATGTCCTAACAGCTTACCTTCTTCTAAAGCAAACTGTGACTTTTTAGGATTGGCTGAAATCCCAAACCTTCTGCACTTCAGGAACACTTTCTTCAAACACTGTAAGTGATCATGATGACTGCTGGAGTATATTGTTATATCATCAAGGTAGATAAGGACAAACTTATCCTTCTCTCCCACAAATGCTATATCCATAGCTCTCTGAAAGGTGGCTCCAACATTCATCAGTCCAAAAGGCATCTTGGAATACATAAAAGTGCCCCAAGGAGTGGTGAATGTAATCTTCTCTTGGTCATCTGGATGTACAACAACCTGATTATACCCTGAAAATCCATCTAGGAAAGACATCACTTTGGCCCCTGAGACCTTCTGCAGCAAATGCTCCATCTTGGGTAGAGGATAGTTGTCTTTCTTAGAGCATTTGTTTAAGTTTCTGAAATCAACACAGAGTCTGATTTCTCCACTTTTCTTCTTTACCACTACCAAATTGGCTACCCATTCTGAATATCTGAGAGGGACTATGATTTTGGCAGCCAATAGCTTCTTGATTTCTTTTTCGATTAGAGGAAGGAGCAAGGGGTTTATTGGTCTCAGCTTCTGCTTGAAAGCTATGGTGTCTTTCTCTAAAGGGACTTTATGCTGGATGATCTTCTTGTCATAAGTTTTCAGGCCACTATATTCCCAGGCAAAGACATCAGCAAATTGCTTCATTAAATTGCAGTATTCAGCACTTTGGTCAGCAGACAGATGGGTGGACAGATTTATGTATCTTGGCTAACCTGGACTTCCTATATTATGCTTACAGACTGCAGTTTGGCCTTCTTTTTGGGCAGCCTTATAAGGCACATCGTTTTGGTCAAACAATCTTTCTAAAGGAATTAGACCCTTAGGTATATGATTGTTGGGAAGCTGGACAATGCTATCTTTGCCAACTTTATTTCTAAGCTGGGATTGGGGGCTTTCTTCTAAGGCTTCATTCTTTTGGTCAATTTGCATTTTGGAAAATTCATTAATGACTTGCAGGAACCTATTCACTTCATCATCATCTTCAAAAACTTTCCAATGCTGGACATTATCAGGCAAGGATGGTCTATATTTCATTTGGACTTCATAAACTAGTCTGGGAGGCATGGGAGGGATGAACATGCTAGCAGACACAACAAGGGAATCAACAAGATGATTTTTGGCTTTAGGGATGTATGAGATATGAAAACCATCAAAAGAATCTTTGAGTCTCCATACCTCATCTCTGTATGCTGTCAGCCTTGGGTGCTTTGCTTGAAATGTTTTGTTTACTTGCTGAATGATGAGATCAGCATCTCCAAACACCCTTATGCTTGTGATTCCTTTGTCTTTTATTGCATTAAGGCCCAATATCAGAGCCTCATACTCTGCTATATTGTTGGTGACTTGGAAGGCCAGCTTAAAAGACAACTGTGTGCTTTCTTGTTCTGGAGATACCAGCACCACCCCTGCCCCTGCAGTTTCCCTGGAACATGCTCCATCAAAGAACATCTCCCAAACCTGACTTTCTTACTCTTCCTCGGCTTGAACTATTTGTCTCCTAAGCTGCATTGAGGCCTTATGAGATTCTTCTATTTGGAGAATGCACTCTCCAAAATCAGTGTCCACAGCATAAATAGGATGATTAGAAGGATTGTTCTCGTCAATAATGATGTATGTCAGATGTGCCTCTCTGTATAATCTCCTGCTTTCTCCTCCAAAGACTGGGACAGTGGCATAAGATAAATCATTTTGTAATGTCCCACCTAGTCTCTTAATCCATCCTCTAGACAACAGCATGCCAAACTTAGGAGGGACATCTGCTACCACAATGTCCATCACCATACTCTTCATGGGCAACTGGGTTAGGGTAATGGCTAAATCTTTGATCAATCCCAGAAATTTCACCTTTCTTGAATCAAATGAGAATAAATCATGATATGGTCTGGTGATATCAAGGCCTAACTCTTCCATGACAGCTTTTGGCATCAGATTGTGGCTAGCCCCAGTGTCTAGCAGGCAATTGTGGAGGATTTTGTCATGAATGGTCAAGGAGACATAAAAAGATGGAGAATTATCATCAGCAGGTTCAGTCATGGGGCTCAGCACAACTATAGGCTTATCATCTTGCAAATTGATAGAGTCAGTGGAGGTTTGTGTGGCTTTCAGCTCAAGATCTTCAAGGATAGGCTTTCTAAACGCTTCACTCTTTACAAGTTCTAATAGAAGCACAAATATTTTTAACTTCTGGACTTTTGTTTCAAAGTTGAAAGGGGAAGGCGACTTGTCAGGACCTCTTACCTCTTGAGTTGGTGCTTTGAGGATGACTGGATCAGCTGCTGGTCTTTTCTGTTTGGTATTCTGTGACTCAGTTTGGATAGTAGCCTTTTGGGCAGGATTCTCCTTGGCATTGCTTGCTTGTGACCTCAGATTGTATCTTTGCTGTTCACCGATCTACAGAACAACCTCTCTATCCCACTTTTGACTAGTTTGGTCCAGGAGTAATGCTTCTTCATATGCAGCCAATGTAAAAAAGGCAGCGCTGCCTTTATCTTCCATGCAATGAATTTCATCCTCTTCTTCAAATTGTTCCTCCTCCATGACTACATTTTGAAAAGGAGCTTTAACTTTTTGCTCTTCATTTGTTTATTTACCCCCTTGAATGATTTGCAACTGTTCATTTTCTCTTTTGAATGGATTTGGGTTTCTAGGAGCAAATGTGTTCTGCCTTGTCTTCCCAGAGTTCTGTTCAACTTTTAGCTTAGATATCTCAGCAACCAATGAATCTATCATTCTAGTCATTTTGTCTAATTTAGGCTCTAATGATGAAACAGAGGAAGAAGAAGCCTCACCTCTCTGCCTCCTTCTGTCAGCATGACTTTTGAGTTTCTCTACAACCATGATATTAGATTCTACTTCTAAAGTTGCATCCTGCATATCAGCTAAAGTGGCACATCTTCTTTCTCTCAACAACAGGGAGAAATCATAGTCAAAAGCATTGGCATAGGTGAGTTTGGCAGAGGTAGGGGTTGGCTTTACTTCAGCTGGTATCTTACTATACATATGATTGAATCTTTTATTAAAATCAGACAATGATTCCCCATTTTCTCTCTTGAGGGTACCAAACTCAGTGTGGTAATATAGAAAGTCCTTTTTATCTCCTCAGTGCTTCAAAAATACATCATCTAAGGCTTCAATATCAGCAATAAACCTAGGGGTCAGTTCTCTGAACCACTTTCTAGCCTCTCCATCAAGGCTCTGGACAAAAACTCTCATCCACACATCATCTTCACTAATATCCAGGTTATCAGCATAATTGTAAAAGATTCAAGGTGTTCTTCAGCGATTACCCCCTCTGTACCAGTGAACTTAGGCATATATTTTTGGTACTCTCCCGCAGGCATGGAATTCAAAGGAACAGGCAGGACTAAGGGTCCATACCTAGCAACTATGATTCTTTCCATCTTAGTAGGTACTTGCTGGCTTGCCATGACTGGGGTAGGTGGAAGGATACTGGTAAACTGAGTGGTATGAAGCATTGCAATGGATGACAGAGACAAAGGAATATTATGGACTATATGGGATGCCTTCTTTGGACTAAGATCCAAAGGGGAACTAAGTGAACAAGGAGCTGTATGAATCTCTGAAGGAATTTTCTCACTAGCAATACTAGGCTCTATATCTTCAAATGATATATTCTCAACTATAACCTTCTCTTGCAGAGATATATAAGATTTCTTAGGCTTACTTGATCCTGATGCTCCTTTCTATGACGTTTTCTTATGCTTAACAATCTTCTCAGGGTCAGGCATTGGGTCAGCTGGTGATTTCTGAGGATTTCTCTGGGTATGCCTCACAAACTGAGCCAGAACTGGAACGTGGAGGCGCCACTAGGTTGGTTCTCCAGTAGAGTCATCATATAGATGATTACAACCAGAAATGTGCCCAGAATTTGTCTATCATCAAAATCTGGAACTGTGTCGTTCTCCCAGGGAAGCTGAGCTTCAATCTCCTCTCCCCGGCAATGGCACCAATCAATGTTATCACCCCAAGAAACTCTCCTAGGTTGTATCTCAGAGATGCTTGGGAACATTATAAACTCAACATGATGTTGGAAATGGATGAATGGAAGGAATGATGCTTGTTTAAGCCAGATAACCACTCCTACTATGCTTAACTCCAGACATGCGTGAACACCCCCGGACTATAAGGTTTTAGACCACCAATTACTCACAGTTTAAGGGATTGGGTGAACATGGAGAATACTAACCACACGAGCAGATGCACAGGACCCTGTGATGGCCGACTGCAACCAGTAAAGAGGTCTGCAAATTTGTTTCTCAGTGCAAAGACAGGATGACAGCTCTCTGTCACTAAGTAAACAGAATCTTGAATAACACACTCACTAATACAAACAAGACTCTAATGCAGAGGTAGGATGACGGCTCCTCTAATGCTAAATATCAAGAGTTCATGAAAAATGCATAACAGGCACAGCCTAGAACAGAATAGAAGTGAACAATGAGCAATTAACAACAAAAGAAGCTTGTATTAGCTGGAAATGAAGACGAGACGTTGCAAGTATCAAAGCAGTTACAGTCTCCAGAAGTTGAACCTTACCTCAAAACAACAACCATCAACCTTGATTACATTTGTTTTCTGGGTATATATAGAGTTTGATTACAAAGATGTTCTACTGTTCTATGCATGGAGGGGTCATAATTGACCACCAATCGCTTTAACTGTCTGATGGAGTCTCTGGTGCAATCTTCCTGCTTCAGGGGACGAATATGATCTTCTCGGATGCTCTGTTGTCCTTCTCGAGCAGGTGGAGTGTTGTATGGAAGAAATTCCATAATTGATAAATGCGTTTAACTGCTCGAGGCTTGTCCTTTCTTTCTCGGCCATACTACCCCTTGAATGCAGTGGTTGAGTAGCTGCTACAAATGGTACCCAGAACTGGTTATGTTCGTCCTTTGGATGCACAGAGCAATTAAAGAACGTGGACTTTATGGTGGGTGGACGGACTGAAAAGAGACACAAAACTGGCCATTGGATCAAATGACCGGACGACGGAGATTTCTCCGAGGGAGGTATCGGGAGGAAACGGAGGCAAAGTGATCGTGAGCCGTTGGGTCTCGCAGATGGACGACAGAGATTAATTTGCAGAAGACATTGGGAGATATGAGAGTGGGGTGATCATAGGCCGTTGGATCTCTGGTGGGTAGATCCAACGGTTATCGGGCATAAAATATGCATGGGGAGTTAATGCGCGGGGGGAAAGTGGTTTCGGCGGCTGGCGGTATTGATTGCACCGCTTTTGGAGGGGAGCAGTAATCGTACAAGGGTGAGTGATGTGAGTTATCGAGCGACGCGTGGCGGATGTGACGGGACCAAAACCACTTTCCTCGTGAGCTAATGCACGGTCAGTTTGTGGGCGCGGGAGGAGCGAATGCCGTCTGATCGCAGTGGAGATGATTGGACGGTGCGGAAGAGATCGCACATGTTTTTTGACTGATGTGACAAGGAAACAACGGATAGCACTTTTTATGAAGGCGCGCGGTTATATGGGTTTAAAACTTAGTGCCTGGGGGCTTGATGGAAAAGGGGCTTATGCCGAGTTTTGGAGGAAAACAGAGATAACAGGGGTTAAGAGAGTGTAAGGAGAATGAAGGAGAAGGAGGGAACAGACTGCTGCGAGCTGCCTCTGAGCATAAAATATGGCCAAGCTTGTATTTGGTCCTCCAAATGTGAAAACTTGTAGCAGGGCTAACAGGCATGACTTCAAATAGTGGAGATTCCTCTATGGTCGTGATCCAGGTGGATATTGGTGGCCACCCACCTATTCCACTTGGACCCCCACCATTGTTTCTTTTAGTTTTTCAGTTTTCATAATTGTAGCACAATTTACTAGTTTTGGCAGCTTTTCGGGTCCTGAACTTTCAGCACTGTTTTGAGGCCCTAATCAATGTTTTTTTTGGAAAATTGGAAAACATGAGTCTTTGTTTGATGTTTGCAGTCAAAATTCATAGTCCTTAGATATATATTTCTAAAGAGGTATCGTGCGCGTCAAACGAAGATCACATGCTAAAGTTACAACCCCAGGAAGTTGATGTAACAATTTACCCCAATGGGGCCCATAGTTTTGGCACTTCATCTCCTAGGGTTATGTTTTTTTATGTTTAGGGTTTTCCATTGTTTACCATTAATAAATAGGCCTTCGAGCCTCATTGTAACACATTTCAGAGGCATGTAGCCACGACATCTCTTCTCATAGATAAGCTACCATTGCCTGAGCTAGTTTATTTCCATTTATGTATGTAAGCATATTTCAGTTCTTTGATATTAATGAAATGAAGTTTTATTTTTGTTGCACCTCTGTGTTTATGTGTATATCTGTATTTTGTTGTGTTATTGCATATGTTTGGATCAGTGGTATCAAAGCGATCTACTCTTTCTTTGCTTGTCCCCAACGAGGTTAGGGTATAACGAGTTAGGGCTCGAACTGGTTGAACCTTTGCAAGGCCAACCTCGTAAACCCTAATAGCCTCCCATGGCGGAAGAAAATAAAGATGAGCGGGTAGGAGATCCTTTCAAAATATTTCCCAAGGAAGCCCTCGAACAACAAAGGAACGTGATGATGGATAAATTTCCCCAAATCCTTCGGTGACTACCCATAGGTAACACATCTTCATCCAGCAGACACTCTGGAGGCGCCACTCCTTTTAAGGTACCAGTTAACTTTGACATTTCCATATTTGAAGGTAAGATAGATGCAGGCGTCAAAAATAGATGGTTAAATTTGTTGGAAGGATATTTTCAGTTCATGACTTTTCCAATCAAGAAAATATTACTTTTGCACTCCTCAAAGACACCCCACATGTCAAGGAATGGTGGGAAACCTATTGTGAACAAAAGGATAAGAGGGAATCCTCACTGTTTTCACCGCACCCATTTGGAATTCTTTTTGAGACTCCATCAAGGAACAATATTACCCTTTCGAGATCTATGAAGATAAATACATAAAGTGGACCACGTTGTGGTAGGGAAGGGATGAATATGTGCTAGAGTTCATAAATGTTTTCCATATCCTTCGCATGAAGCTGGGCATCAAGTATTTTGAGCAGCATTTGGTACTCAAGTACCATGACTTTCTACACAAGTACATCAAGGAAGAAATGGATTTCTTGGACATCTCCTTGCTTGGCACTGCCTATCAATATGCTCTCAAGATCGAGCAAAAATTTAAACAGAAGAAGCGAGACTTTGGATCTACGAATTCGAAGCAAGGGAAAGGTGCCCCCAATTGCAGAACAGAGGAAAAAGCTAAGGTGAGGTGGCCTATGACAACCCATCGAAGTTACAAGCAAGTAAAAACACCACAACGACAAATAAGGACACAGGGAAATGGTGTGAGTTCCATAAGATCCCCACTCACAACACAAGTGAGTGTCGAGCCAAGCAGTCACTGGTGGCCGAGCTGAAGGCTTCCAAATCACATGCATGTTTTGACTCTGAGTCAGAAACTAACAAGGGGAATGACAAAGGGAAGTAGATTATCGATTCAGAGCTTAGTGCCTCCATTTCCACCACCAAGATCCAGAAGGATGAGCCCGAAGATCCAGAAGAGGGGGAGAGGATCTTCCACTCACAAATGTGGGTGAAGGGTTCTCCATTGCAGTTAATTGTCGACAACAGGAGCCAAAAGAACCTCATTTTAGCAGAGGTCGTGAAGCGGTTGGGCCTACTGACCACACCACACCTAAAACCGTATACCATCAGGTGGCTTCACGAAAGGTGAGATCTCCATGTCAGCTAACAATGTCACCTTCCCTACAACATCAATCCCTTCAAGGATGAGGTACTATGTGATGTTTCTCCTCTTGAAGTTTGTGATGCATTATTAGGCCAACCATACTTGTGGAGGAGACATGTTGTGTATGAGTCTAGGCCTCACACTGTTATTATTACTTTGGGAAATAAGTTGTACATGATATTGAAGGTAGCACCGCCTACCACCATTTATTTGATCACTTCGAATCAATGTTGTAAGATCATTTACTAGACTGCAGGCTGAAAAATTTGTTTTCCTTATGGTTCGCCCTTAGGGAAAGAAGAATATTGTGGCCACGGCCTCCAGAAAGGGGTCCTCTGCACGAAAAAAATAGATTGACAAGGTTTTGTAGGAGTACAGGGACATCTTCACCTCACCCATAGGGACACCTCTACACTGTTAGGTTAAGAACTCCATTGATCTGACCCCGAGCGCGTCACTAGCCAATGGATCGATCTATTAATGCTATGTTCTGGAGAACGATGAAATCAAGAGGCAAATTCAGGAGCTATTGAAGAAAGGGCACATCAGGCCAAGTTCAACACCCTATGGGAGCCCTATCATGTTGGTACAAAATAAGGATGGGACCTGAAGACTCCGTATTGACTATTGGGCATTGAACAAGATCACTGTCTAGAATAGGTCTCCAATCCCACAGATTAATGACCTTCTGGATCATCTCAAGAGGGCTAAGTATTTAAGCAAGATTGAATTGAAGTATGGTTATCACTAGGTACCGATTGAACCCTCTGATGCGTGGAAGACTACCTTCAAATCCAAGGAAGGCCTTTTTGAATGGCTGGTCATGCCTTTCGGGTTGACGAATGCCCCCACAACCTTCATGAGGTTGATGGATGACATCTTGCGACCCTTCACCAACTCGTTCGTGGTGGTGTATTTGGATGACATTCTGATCTTTAGCCAGAGTTGGGAAGAGCACCTCCACGATATTCGACAGCTCTGTAGAATTCCCACTGTAGATCACCTGGTAATGCAATGTACTAAAGCAAAACAATTGATCTACTTCTACAAATAATTTAGCGGAAGCTTAATCGAACATGAGCAACATCAAGCATGAACAAATATAACTGATAATGAGAAGTAATCAACCATAACACAGAAGATATAACACTGGGGAAAGCACCAGCCTAAAACCTCAACTTTGTATTATCATACAAGTGGAAATCTTGTTCAAGTTACAAAAAGAATCAGCTCTCAAGCTATCCTGCTCTCTCTGCAATCAAACAATACAACTCACAGACTCAATAGACATAGAATATATCTTCCTCAAGCCCTCCAAGCCTCCTATTTTCTTGCGCAGTTTTGATTAGGGTCCAATGATATCACATATGTGAATTAGCCTCATCACACTCATTGTAACCTCAGGTCCAACTACACAATCCATAAGGAATAATATTCCTTCTGCATGCAAGGAATATTCACCAAGGAATATCCTAGCAACTGATAGTACACTGTCCCTCCATCTAATCTCAACTGGGTCTCTGACTGAACTGACATGCATGAGTTATCCATGAGTGAATCTTCAGTTATCTGTATTACAGTAGTTACATGCATGCAAGCATTAACTAACTGAACTCTCATTAATTTAACAAACTGTTAAACTAATCTAATTGGACTTGACTAAGTTAAACTAAGTCAACTAATTACAACTCATCCTTATCTCTTTAACTGAAGGTTAAATTCCTCAATCAAAGGAGAAACTGTTGCATGTCCTCACATAGACTTCAAGTTTGATTTTCCTTAACTAATTAACTCAAGATGAATTAATTAATTAATTTTCAAACTACTGTTGATCTCAAATTCGAATTTTACTTCCTATGTTTAGTCCAAGGACTGACTAAAATAAGAAGGGATCCCGAAATGCTATTTTTAGAAAAGATATTTTTAGCACTTTCACTTTTCACCCATTGTTGCTAAGATCTCCAATAATGGAACTGCAATTTATAGCCCGACTATTTATAGCCCCACTATTTATAACAATGCTATTTTTAACATTTCTTGTTGCAAATCTCAACACTTCCTCTCAACAAGAAAGGGATTATCAGTAACCCCGATCCTGTCTCTGTGGAACTCGAACTTGCATTTTGACAATGCCTTAGTCAAAATATTTGCATCCTGCTCCTCGGTCGAAACATACTGCAACATCATGATCCTCTTGACCACACAGTCCCGTAGATGATGGTAACGGATATCTATATGCTTGGACTTGTCATGAAACACTGGATTTTCAGAGAGTTTTATGCAACTCTGATTATCACAGTATATCACCGTAGGATCCATCATTTGACCAAACAATCCCACTAGAATCTTCCGCATCCAAATAGCCTCACATGCTACCTGACTGGCAGCCATGTATTCAGCCTCTGTTGAGCTAAGTACATCTGATCTCTATTTCCTGCTATACCAAGAAACTGCAGCTGAACCAAGGTTGAAGATTCCTCCAGAAGTGCTCTTCCGGTTTGATGGACTACCTGCCAAATCCGCATCTGTGAAGCCTCACAACTTCACTCCCTTTGTCCTTCTTTACCATAATCCATACTGTGTAGTGCCTCTGAGATATCTCAGCACATGCTTCGCTGCCTTCCAAAACAGCTTGGTAGGCTGAACCATAGCTTGACTCAGCTAGTTCACCGCAAGCATAAGTCGGGTCGTGTGTTCACCATATACATAAGTGAATCCACCATCTACCGATAAATAGTGGCAGCTACTACCTCACCTGAAGTAACATCCTCCTTTCTCTAGTTCCCAGCTAGAGGAGTCTGCATCAACTTGCACTTCTCCATGTGAAAGCACCTGAGTATCTCATTGGCATACTTTCCTTGAGACATAAATAATTCCCCATCTTTCTGCCACACTTCCATGCCTAGAAAGTAATGCATGAGGCCCAAGTCCTTCATCTTGAACTCTCTTACAAGGCCCTCCTTGCAAGATTTGATTAGCTGATCATCACCTGTCAAAATTAGATCATCGACATAAAGTACAATAATCAATGGCTTACCTTCTACCATGATGTGGTAAAGGTTCACATCTGCTTAACTCTTGGTGAAGCCCAATCCGGTGAAATAGCTGTCGATCTTGGTATACCAAGCATGGGGTGCTTGCTTTAGCCCATACAGTGCTCGCTTGAGTCGGCAAACATGCGACGAAGGTCTCAAATCCTTTGGGTTGCTCAATGTATACCTCTTCCTCAATCTTCCCATTGAGGAACGCCGTCTTTACATCCATCTAATGGATCTTCCAACCCATCTGAGCTGATAGAGCTAACATCGATCAGATAGATGAGTACCTTGCTACGAGAGCAAAGGTCTCATTGTAGTCGATCCCCTCAACTTGTGAGAAACCTCGGGCAACAAACCTTGCCTTGTGTTTCTCAACACTGCCATCAGCTGCCTGCTTTACCTTGTAAAGCCATCGGGAACTAACCACTGACTTGTCCGTAGGTTTAGGGACAACATTCCACACACTTAACTGCATGATAGAATCATACTCTTCTACCATTGCATCAACCCAAACTGGTTTCTGCACTGCCTCCTGAAAATAAGAAGGTTCGGTCACTACACATTCCCCAACTAGAGCCATGTAGCCAGTATCTCTTGGGAGATCTCCTCTGTCTGCGCTGAGAGGATGGATGCCCCACATTCTCTCTGACATCCTGGATCAACCTGTCAGCTTCCCGAGAGCGTTTTCGCCCGTCTCTGGAAGACTCTGCAGAAGTGGTGGTCTCCACTACTAGATCCTTTGCATGTGGTTGATCCACATCATCAGGATGCTCCTCCTCCTTTGGAACTAAAAGTTCCTCATCACCATGCAACTTGAGCTCCCTCTCAAGTGACACTTGCATGGCTCTCTGCTCGTCGAACTTCAGATCCCTGCGCACTATGGTCCTCTGACTGGTAGGCAGAAACACACGATAGTTGGGGGATGTATCTGTGTACCCCACTAGTATCCCCAACTCAGCTACTGGGTCTAGCTTCTTCCGAGCATCTTTGGTCACATGACAGAAAACTGGTGATCCAAAGATGCGGAAGTGACTCACATTTGGTCGCTTCCCTAAAAAGGCCTCCATAGGTGTCTTCATCCCCAAAATACGATGAGGACTTCTGTTCTAAATGTACAATGCTTTATTGCATGCCTCAGCCCATAGATGAAGTGGTAGGCCTTGGTCATGCAACATCGCTCGAGCTGCTCCCACAATAGATTTGTTCTTCCTTTCGGCCACCCCATTCTGTTGTGGGTTATGGGGTGCCGTCAGTTCCCGTTTAATTCCTTTTGCTGCACAGAAGTCTTTAAACTGCTGGGAAATATACTCTCCACCACTATCGCTACGCAAGGCTTTTATTTTCTTCCCAGATTCTTTCTCTGCCGAGGCATTAAACTCACAAAACCTCAAGAAGGTTTGATCCTTATTTTGCATAAAGTAGATCCAACATCTATGAGAAAAATCATCAATAAAAATAACATAGTACCTTTGTTTAGCAGTGGAGGCTGTAGAGAATGGTCCACAAACATCTGAGTGAACTCGCTCCAGGATTGCTTCAGCTCTACTATCCTGATCCTGAAAGGAAGATTTCGCATACTTACCCAGGGTGCATCCTTTGCATGTATCTGTTTGCTCCAGTTTTCCCTTGGTTAAGTCGGTAGAAATTTGCTACATGATCTTCAAGGCCCCATGATGCAAGTGGCACAATCTCCTATGCCATAGCTCGCCAACATCTTGGCTTTGCACCACCTCTGCTTTGGAAGTCAGTGCAGCACAGTCATCTACCTCCAGCTTGTAGAGATACTTGACTCGAATCCCTATGCGCTTTGTCTGTCCTGTGCTGATATGCCTCAGGAAAACTTTTCCTTTACTAAAGACAACATCATAGCCTTTATCTTCTAGCATAACAACAGACACAAGATTCTTTTTCAAACCTGGTACATACTTAACAACAGATAAGGTGAGCGGAGCACCATGTTCCCTTTGAAACACAACTGTACCTTCACCTGAGACACAATACTTTCCATCATCGCCCATCTCAATCTGCATCTGGAACCTTCTCCTCCAATGTACTGAAAAGATTCTTGTCACCCGACATGTGGAAAGAGGCTCCACTATCCAGGTACCAAACACATCCCACCATGAATGAAACCATGCATGCGATAAGCGAGAAATCCAGCTTAAATTGTGAAGCTAGTGCATCACCGTTAGATCCCTTTGAGGAACCCTTCTTGGATTTCTTCTGTGGACAATTCATAGCATAATGGCCCACTTCATGACAGTGAAAGCATCGCACCTTCGACTTTCGCATTCGAACTGCCATCAAGGGCATATTTAAGTCTTAAACCATTGAACGCCATCGGTGAAATAGATGTGATAAGAACTCAATTCAATATTCAGAAACCAGACTTCGAACTTCTCCTACTTGTATACTGTTCTTCCTTGTTCACCTTTGCTCTGATACCATGTAGAAATTCCCACTGTAGATCACCTGGTAATGCAATGTACTAAAGTAAAACACTTGATCTACTTCTACAAACAATGTAGCGGAAGCTTAATCGAACATGAGCAACATCAAGCATGAACATATATAATTGAGAATGAGAAGTAATCAACCATAACACAGAAGACATAACACTGGGGAAATCACCAGCCTAAAACCCCAACTCTGTATTATCATACAAGTGGAAATCTTGTTCAAGTTACAAAAAGAATCAGCTCTCAAGCTATCCTGCTCTCTCTGCAATCAAACAATACAGTGCATAGACTCAATAGACATAGAATATATCTTCCTTAAGCCCTCCAAGCCTCCTATTTCCTTGCGTAGTTTTGATTGGGGTCCAATGATATCACGTGTGAATTGGCCTTATCACACTCACTATAACCTCAGGTCCAACTGCACAATCCATAAGGAATAATATTCCTTTTGCATGCAAGGAATATTCACCAAGGAATATCCTAGCAACTGATAGTACACTGTCCCTCCATCTGATCTCAACTCAGTCTTTGATTGAACTAACATGCATGAGTTATCCATGAGTGAATCTTCAATTATCTGAATTACAATAGGTACATGCATGCAAGCATTAACTAACTGAACACTCATTAATTTAACAAACTGTTAAATTAATCTAACTGGACTTGACTAAGCGAAACTAAGTCAACTAATTACAACTCAATATTACAACTCATCCTTGTCTCTTTAACTGAAGGTTAAATTCCTCAATCAAAGGAGAAATTGTTGCATGTCCTCACATAGACTTCAAGTTTTATTTTCCTTAACTAATTAACTCAAGATGAATGAATTAATTAATTTTTAAATTGTTGTTGATCTCAAATTTGAATTTTACTTCCTATGTTTAGTCCAGGGACTGAATAAAATAAGAAGGGATCCCGAAATGCTATTTTTAGAAAAGTTATTTTTAGCACTTGCACTTTTCACCCATTGTTGCTAAGATCTCCAATGGCTGAATTGCTATTTATAGCCCGACTATTTATAGTAGTGCTATTTTTAGCATTTCTTGTTGTAAATCTCAACAAGCTCCTCCAAACCCTATGACAACACAAGTTGTGTGTCAATTTATAGAAATGCACTTTTGGTATGACCCAAGTTCAATATCTGGGGTACATCATTAATGAGCACGGTGTGCATGTGGACCCAACCAAGATACAAGTCATTCGAGATTGGCCAACACCAACCACTCTAACATAGCTCCACAACTTTCCGGGTCTTGTCAACTTCTACCACAGGTTCGTGTTAGGGTTCTCTCATATCACTTGGCGTTTGAGTCAAGTCACCAAGGGAGGAGTGAAAGCAAAGTTCTTTTGGTCTAAATCCCAACAAAAGGCATTTGTCAAGTTGAAGCATTGCCTCTGCTTTTGACCAGTGCTCACATTACCATACCTGCAACAACCATTTGAGATCTCAACAGATGCCTCTGACTATGCTATTGGTGCAGTTCTTACTCAACAGGGGCATCGAGTGGCATATCAAAGTGAGACACTTTCAGACACAATTTGAAAGTATCCTACCAATGACAAAGATATGTAATCCATTGTGTAGGCCTATCGACAATGGAATCATTACATTATGGGGAAAGAAACAGTCATCCACACAGATCACTGGCCCCTGTAGTTCATAGAGGCACATGGGAAGTTGCAGAACGATTGCCATCAGAAATTGTCCACATACCTGCAACAGTTCCATTTGAACATTAAGTACAAGAAGTGCAACACCAACAATGTTGCAAACTACCTCAGTCGACCATCACTTATGGTGCTTGTTATCACCCTAAAATCTTTGTCTCTAAGCTTTGGTAAGTTGCCTTGTTTCTAATCATACTCTTATAAGTTTTGAGTCAGCTCATCACAATTAGTGTCATTCTCATGTACAAACCCTTCTTTTAGTCATGGTGTTAAAGGGTCTCTAGGTCATTTCATGCTTTAAGAGTTAGGTCATAAGGTTAGAAGTGTTTCAAGGTCACATCTCTTTTCCATCAAAGTCTGACAGCCTCATTCCATGTCCTAGAAGCCTCACCATGAGTTTGGAAGTCATATCTCACATTAATTTGGAGAAATTTTCAAACTAGCTTCGAAATCACTGAACTAGGAGTTTTCGTAGCGCGCTACGAAACCCCTGTAGCAGCGTGTTTTAGCAGAAAAAACTCTGTTTTCTGCGTTTACTAGTAAATTTCCAGAAGGGTTTCTAAGCAGCTGAAAACTTAATTGTGAAAACTGAAAGAGGATTTTATTCCTAACATACCAAGCTACAAAAACCTCTTTCAGTTTCTTCAAATTCGTTCTGAGGTAGGAGGAAGTTATGGTTAAACTTGAGTTATGAAACTGCTGAAAGTCAAGCTTTGTCTACTGGTTTTACAACTGTTTTTCAAAATCCGTTTCTGGTCACATGAAAGGGTATTTTGGAATTCTGAAGGAGGTTTATCTTCATAAACTCTCCCACTACAATAAAATATCTCAATTTATTCATAAGTGTTTTCAGTTGGGAGATACTAAGCTTTCATTGAGACCCTACTTTCAGAAAACAGATTTTTTCCTGTTTGCCACGTGTTTTTCAAGGACAAATTCTGAATAGATGGAGGAATGTTTTAAAAAACCAGGAGAGGTTTTTGTTCTAGATAACATGGGCTACAAAAACCTCCTTCAGTTTCGTAAAATGTGTCATATATGAAGAGATAAAGGCTTTGCAATTTTCAAGGATCTAAACCTAAAAAACAGGGAAACATGTTCCCTAATTTCTAAGGTTTGTCATCAGCAGTTGGGTGACCACATGGGAGGCTTCATCAAGTTCGACATCATGGAGTTTTAGGTGTCAAATAATGTGTTAAATGTTTAGATAAGGTTGTTTTGATCATAATGAGGAGTTAGACTCCTAATTGTTTTAGGTCTCTAGGATTCCTAGTTAGGTGTCATTTGCATTTAATAGTTTGTTTTATGGTTAGAATAGGTGTCACTGATGGCAAATTCGAATTCTCTTGTTGATGGATGATGGAATCCTAATTGTAAATGCTATATATATAGCAAGAGGCTGAATTAGCAAAAGGTTAGAGACTTTTTGGCTCAGCTGCTGCTTTATGCTGTGAACTATAATCAGTAATGCAGAGAGGTTTTCTTGAACAGATCTGAGTTCTCATGGAGTTAATCCTTTCTTGATCTATATTTTATTTTGATAACTTGCAGTAGATCTTATTGTTAATGCTCAGAATTCATAATCTTATGCTCTGACTTCCTTTAACAATAAGATGATTGTGTTTTATATTTGAACCACCAGCACTAGATTACATTGTTATTGTTCAGAATTCACAACCATGTGCTCTGATTTCTTTTAATGATGGAATGATTGTGTTGAGCAATTGATCTCATTCCTATTACTCAGAATTCATATTCTTATGCTCTGACTTCCTTTAGTAATGAGATGAATGTGTCTTTCCATAATCTTGTGAGTAAATCACCTTTGAACTATTCAGCAGTAGATTTCATTACTATTACTCAGAATTCATAATCCTATGCTCTGACTTCCTTTAGTAATGGAATTATTGTGATGACCTATTTCCTTAAGTGAATTATCTTTGTTGAAAACCCTATTTGCCTCAGCTTTCATGTCAAGAAACCTTGCCACTGAATTTATTGACTTGTTGACTCCATATCCCAATGGTAGCAAGCCTTCATCTTTTCAACCTACAAACACACAAACCCAAGATAGAGTTAGCCATCTATATTATCATAAATCAATATCATTAATCCTTTGAGAGAGCCCTCTCAGGCTAAGGAGGCTAATCCTTAGTCAAAAGATTGGTCTAAAACAGTTACACAGAGTCTACCTGATCAGCAGCCCTTCAGTGCTTGATTTTGTGATAACAACGCTAATCACTGTGCTCAACTCTTGTGGGCACGAGACTGTGGGTGGCCACATATTTACAAGAGCGATCCAGAATTCGACAACACATACTGGACACCCTTGGAAGGAAAGAAAGTTCCAAATTTTCACCTCAAGGATGCACTATTATGCCACCTAGGACACCTCTGTATTCCTTCAAGTGAGTGTTCCAAGATTATTTGGGAGGCGTACTACAGTCGGGTCGCTGGACATTTCGGGGTAGAGAAAACAATGGCACTACTGGAAAAGTATTTTTATTGGCCAAACCTTTGAGAGGATGTTGGGAAGTACATTAGATCTTGCACTTCCTTTGCCATTGCCAAACTTACCATCAAGAAACAAGGCCTATATACCCCTCTTCTTACTCCTAGTCGACCTTGGGAATCCATCTCCATGGATTACATGTCGGGCCTTCCTTCTACTAAGCATGGAAACGACTTGGTTTTCGTGGTCGTTGACATTTTCTCTAAGATGGCCATTCTGGCAGCCTGCAAGAAGAGTATCACAGCAGAAGCCACTGGTAAGCTCTTCATTGAACGAGTGTGGGTACACTTTGGGATCCCACAGTACATTATCTCAGATTGAGACAATAAGTTCCTAAGTGCATTTTGGTAAAGTTTCTAGTCGATGTTGGATACCAAGGTCACTAAGTCCACGACTTTCCACCCCCAAATTGATGGCCAAACAGAGGTCGTCAACATGATGATTGTACACATTCTGCGCATGTACAACTCGAAGCATCCATGCACATGGGATGAAAGCTTCCCTTATGTCCAACACAACTACATTAGAGCTCTCCATATCTCAACTAGCCATAACCCCTTTCAGGTGGGATTGGGATTCCAACCATTATGTCCCATTGATGTGGCCATACCATTTGGAGCTACTTGGGAAGATTCGGTTCATGTCCAGTCCAAAGCTGACATGGATAACAACTTGATTAAGCACATTCAACACATCCGCCAACAGGTCCATGACATATTGGACATAGCCCAATGTTAAGTACAAGCAGTGACATGATCAACATCGGGTGCCACACAAGTTCCAGGCGGGCGATAAAGTTTGGCTACATCTGCAGAAGGAACGCCTCATTGGGCCCCACTGCAAGCTTCACCCTCTCCGATATGGTCCATACACCATCACCAAGGCTGTAGGCGACAATTCCTTCAAGATCAGCATTCCATCATTCCTTGGCCTACACCCAATATTCAATGTGGACTGCCTTCGACCATATTTTCCACCATTGCTAGACATATCTGAGATTGTAGAACAATTCACACCAAGAGAGTTAAACCTAGACTGCATGGAACAAGCCACAACTGATCAAATCATGGAAACATAGATCAAGAACACTCAGCTAACAGAGGATCCAGCTATATGGAGTTGTCAAAGCAGGCCAATTCCTTTACCAGGGCAAGTGGTTCACCAAGGACCAAGTTCAAAAAAAGTTTCCCCATCTCATGGAGGCACTCAATGCAATGGGTACCATTTCTTCCTAAGGGGGGAGGAATGATCTAGGTGGATATTGGCGGCCACCCATCTATTCCACTTGGACCCCCACCATTGTTTCTTTTATTTTTTCAGTTTCCTTGATTGTAGCACAATTTACTATTTTGGGCAGTTTTTTGGGTCCTGAACTTTTGGAGCTATTTTGAGGCCCTAAACAATGTTTTTTTGGAAAACGGGAAAGCATAAGTGTTTTCCTAACATTTGTAATCAAAATTTATAGTCCTTAGATAGATATTTATAATGGGGTATCGTGCGCATCAAACAAAGATCACATGCCAAAGTTATGACCCTGGGAAGTTGATGTACCAGTTTACCCCAACGGGGCCCATAGTTTTGGCGCTTCATCTCCTAAGGTTAGGTTTTTGGATGTTTAGGGTTTTCCATTATTTCTTAATAATAAATAAGCCTTTTAGCTTCGTTGTAACACATTTTCGAGGCATGTAGTTGCCACATCTCTTCTTAGAGATAAGCTACTATCACCCGAGCTAGTTTATTTCCATTTTTGCATGTAAGCATATTTCAGTTCTTTGATATTATTGAAATGAAGTTTTATTTCTATTGCACCTCTATGTTTATGTGTATATCTGTATCTTGTTGCATTTCTGCATAAGTCCGGATCGAGCCATTTTCTTATAGTAAGTTTCCCACCAATCCTTGGTATGGCTGGTGGCCTTAAGGACTGCAAAGGTAATCCTTTCTCTATCACAAAAATTGTGGAAAAAAAAAACACTTTTAGTAGATTTAACCATTCGTCTAGAGCATATGCATATATCTGGCCTTCAAGTATAGAAATATCAAAAATAAGTTGCTTGGGAAATTGGTTAAGTCAAGGATTTTCATGTAATGATCACCGATATGACGGGTTTTAATGGCTTGCATGATAGGTAGGGAGGTGGAATATGGGCTTCTTGAATGGAGGAAAATCCCATACCCCCTTTGTCTTCCTCATGGGCCATGTTATGTGGTCAACATGCAAGAGTTCTAACAGGGTCGGTGGGGAAGAAAAGATCCAACGAGAAAGAAGGAAAGATATTATTCACATGCGCTGGGGGACAACATGGTGATGTGTGAAGAGGAAATACACACATGGATCAAGTGTGGTGTAATTATGAAACAATTCACATACATGGGTAGTTTTCTATGGTGTTATATGTCAGGTTAAGCATACAAGAAATTTTAAGTAAACTTGTGGAATAGAGGAGGACGTTGCGCCACACTTTGGCGTTGGACCAGAAGCACATTTAGAAGCATAGTTGAGGAAGGGAATAGATGAAGAGGCTATTATTTTGGAATCTTTCAAGGTGGAGCAGGTGGAACATGATGAAATTTGGACCCTTGGTTTATAGAAGGAAGGCTCTGTGTTTTAATGATATCCACAGGATTGGAAGATGTACATCAGTGTGCTCTTGATTCTTGGGTGAATAGGTGGAAGCACTGGGGGATATAATCCTGAACAAGGTGGTAGAGGCTAGATATTCTATGGATTCCTACGCGTGATATTGATTAGATCAGTGTTATTCCCTTAAGCATTTACTCCTCAGACTTTTGATCTGGCTAGGGGGTGGTCAATTGCAAGAAAGATTATAGTGCAATTGGTCTATGGTTGGGTGGAGAGTGGAAGTCTCTCACTCAATTTCCAGCCATTAAGATATACATATAAGTATACTCACTTATATTTTGTTGCATTATGAATGTGAAATGATGTTGTTATGGATAATAACAATGATTCTATCAACATTGCTATGTAGGAATGGTCTTATTACTAGTCATACTTAATGAGATGTAATTGTGATTGTTCTCATGTTTTAGTTGTTAATGTTGCATTACAGAACCAATTTATAATGTGTGAATCTTATTTTTGGCATCGCCAAGGTTATTTTATGATTTGCATTTGTTGACTGCAGTTATGCTGCATCACATGTTTTATCATTAGGTTGATGGTGTTTTGTTGTTCCCAACTAGGGTGTGGTGTGTTGTTATTGTTCTTATGTTAAAATTGGTAACTAGGGCCAAATTCCACTTTTGACAGAGCATTTGGTGGAGTTAATTATTGTATTGATTTCCTCTTTTTGAGAGAACCAAATTTGACCTAAGGATCACTAAATTTGTTCAAGGAGAAACATGTTTTGAAGTGAAGCCCAAACATGTGCAAATTCTCAAGGTTGGCCACATCATCATGTAGGCTCATGAAGCCTAATGGACATGCCTTTTGACCCTCAACGAATTGTATAAATAAGGATGACCTCAAATCTCATTTGGCACCTCATCCACTAACATATCCTTCTCTCACTTCATTTGGTTGTTTCGTACAACTATTGGGTAGCTAATTTTTCTCACACTTGTGGCATAAAGGAGAATGAAAACTACAGTGCCGAAAATCCGAAGTTTTATGTAGTTTGACCAGGGTTTGACCAGCGTTGAATTTGTATTCTTGGGTAGTTTTTTACTTTTATTTTTTGGGATAATATTTGTCTCAGCAAGCCTCATTTATTGGCACAAAAACCAAGGTAATATGGGCCCTTTGATCTGCGTTGAATGTAAGCTTGTTTGACCACAGGTTTGACTTTAGTTGACCAAATTTGACTATAGATTTGTTGATTGTTTTGGCTTGACTTTGACCAACAACAGAGGCTAGGTTATTCTCTCCTTTGACTGAGCTATTTTGGGGAAGTTTGAATAAACTTTGACTTTCTATTTAGGGCTGATTTGACTGTTATTGACTCAAGGCAGAATTGTAGATTTGATAGGGTTGTTTTGGACAGTGATTTGACAAGTCAATTTTCACTTTGACTTTGTATTATTGTACTCTCTCTGCTTAATATTTGATACAATAATAAGAATAATTGATCAAAGGGTTTCCCCATCTTGGGGTTTTTCCTCGCCATTCGCCAAATCCCGATGTTCTCTTACCTTGGCTTGTCTTCTGCGATTATTGTTTATGTTCTATCTACAATTACTGTCAATGTGAATGGTTAGTGTGATTGCTATTGGAAATTAAATTGGAAATCGTCATTTGGCTAACCAAAGGACATTGAAGTAATTGTTGGAAGCATAGTGTTAGAAAATTAGAAAGGCATAAATATTTTCTTTATATTGATAATTACTTGTGATATTCTTATGTTTTCTTATGTTCCTCTTTTATCTTTTAGTTCATCAAGCAATTACCAAAACAATAACACAAATATCAGAGAGACTAGATACACATGGACATCCAGGGAAAAACTCCTATCTAAGGGAAAACCCATTCAACAACTCTTCCTTGACGATTTCACGGGATGATCCAAGACTCTTGACCTAGACACAAACTTCCTCCACACTAAGTCAACCCTTTCTTCCTTCTATAGATGATAACCCTTTCAACAATAACTTCGACCTAGCAGAAACAACTTGTAGCAACAACAGAACTTTGACCCAGCAGTAGCCCAACAACAACTTCGATCCAGTAGTTAGCCCAACAATAACTTTGATCCAACATTTATCCCAACAAAAATTTTGATCCAGTAGTTAGCTTCATCCTTCTAGCAAATATCCCAATAAATTCACATGAGTGAGAGAGAGATAAACCCAAAAAATTCGATATTTCCTTCTTCCAACAACTTCACACTTTTTCTGCTCTTGTTTTCTTAGATATCGAACTTGTGTGAGAGTGTGCTCCAAATGAATTCAAACTGCTCTAATATATAGGCTTCTAGTGAGGTCGAATTACCCTGTTTGAGGTTGACTTGATTTCTTTGAGGTCAATGTGGAGTGGAGGTGACAAATGACTTATTTGACTCAATAATAAATCTTTTTACATGATTCAAAAGCCCAAGAAGGGTCTCTTTAAGTGGAAAAAGACTTTAATGACTCAATATAAATCCGAGAATTCCTCAACGGGGACTTTGACCTAAAACTTTATGACCCAAGCATGAATCCCATGCTTTAATAAGTCATATTAATAATAACAATTTTTTCTTTTTTCTTTTGACAAATACATTTCATTATGACTCAAATACAATTTATGAAGATCGAACCTAGTTACATTCTTCAAAACTTCCTCTTAACTAGGGAGGTATTCAAGTACATGGAATACCTCAAAACACATGAACCATGAAGATTTTAAGCACTTATGGTGCCACGAACTATATTCTTGAGCAGCGTAATCTATCCGAGTGGGAGAAAGATGGAATACATATTTCATCCTCTCTAGGTAGCATTAGGCTTACTTGCTAACCATCTACCCATGGATCTAGGCATGTAATACAAGGTCATAGCTCTATGACCAACATCATCCTCCCTACTTTGGGATCTAGACATCAACATATATGCCAGTTATATGTCCTCCCAATAATTTACACACGCAATGCCTCTAACACATCAAATATCTCTAACCTCAAGCATACTTTTCAAAAAATTCAAGAGGTTTAGTTGAACAGTCACAACCTCAATTAGTAACAACTTTTCAAATACTCATGAGTAAACACAAACCTTTAGGATCTTCTTGATGCTCCCTCATGGTTCATCACAATAGGACTTTGAGGCTTCTCAAACAAATCTTGACAAAGGTTTCCTCAATCATTCAAATTCCTTTACTACTTCATATACAACAACCAAATCCAACTTTCCTTCTTTCAGCAGCACCTCAATATGCATTCCCCAATTTCTTCAAGGTATCCATCATGACTATAATATGCCCCCCCCCCAACTCGGTAGATATACTCTTTTCTTTATCTAGGATCCCTCTTAACTTAGGGAGATCAACTTCTTTCTTATGACATCAGAGAACCTTTCATGGCTTCCATCCTTCTTGATCATCATCATTCATATAACTTCCTTCATCATGATTTATCAACCAAATCAACTTTACTTCCGAATATCTTCTGCAGCTTGAAGATTATATACCTGCACAACTTAGATCGAAGGTACAACCAAATACATATAGAAGCATGAAGTTAACTATATCAGAATTATACAATAATGGAAGCATTAGAATTTAGACTTTAAATACCTGAACTTAGTTAGGTTCACAAACAACAAGAGGCACATACTTTTATACTTCAACGTCTTGTTAGGGTTTTGTCATAAACCCTAGACTTCATCATTAAAACTTCGAGCAACTTTATCAGGATAACAATCTTCATTATATCTAGGGTTTCAATATTTTTTCCATAGATATGGCATACTCTACTAAAATATATTGCAAATCCTAGAAGCAATTCAAACAAGTACACTCACAATTCATCTAACAACTTATAATTCATATGTTAGATTTCTACTAAGATTTAAGGCAAACACTAGATTCCATACATGAGACACTAAGCCTTAGATGACAAACATCAAAATCAATCACAACACAATCTAAGGATTCAACGATATGATCAAATTCTATTCGGATTTGTTGTAAACAATAGATTTTATCATCGTAATGCAGAAACTATCACCATATCCTAGAATATCAAACTTCAACTAGAGCTTAGTTACAAATCCTAGAATTTACATACTATCAACAATTAGGTTAGCACATATCCATATCTAGGATTTCATAATCATGCACAAACATATAACAACAACATTCATTAGGTAAACCCAAGAAACAAATATCAATACATTTAAAGTAATACATATAACAATCTAGATTAGAATAGGGTTTTGATCATATAGACAAACATTTACCTAAACATTCATTCATAGGAGCTAATTCTCGATACATACAGGTTTTACTCATAAACCCTAATTTACCAAAAACTCAAGGTCTAGGGGTACTTTACCATAAAAAATAGAGGACTATAACAATATTAAAACTCCAAACATGACATTCACCATCAAAACCCCAAACATCAAAAGAGTAGTATTTTCTAGATTCCATCAATAACCCTAAGACTAGGGTTTTGATATTAGCATACCCTTAGGTTAGGGTTTTACAGAAAACCTATTAGGGTTCCACAAACATGTTAATGAGGGTACATTCAATCTAATGATTAATCTCCCAAGCAAGAATCTATATGATTCAAAGGTCCTAGACATAACACTTGTTAGTAATGTAAAGCAGGTTTCTTAGAGAATGAATGAATATACCTTTATCATGAAGAAGCATGAAGTTAACTATATCAGAAAAACCTTATAGGACATCAATTTCAATAGAGCTTATTTGTCTTGTGAGGTCTTCTTCATGGCCCTTTGAGCATATCAACAAGTTTTTCCTAAACAAGGAAAATATAAAAGAAATGTGATTAACATCTAATGTAAACACATATATATAGAAAAGGAAAACAAAATATAAAATAATACAAGGAGTAAGATACTTATCTTTGGAAAATGGTGAGGGATCCCTATTAATCCAATCTTGAGGGATAACTATAATCAAAACAATTCAATGATATCTTTCCAAATAATATTAAACCTATAAGTGCTAAAATATAAAACAATTCAAAAACTTAGAGTAGAGGGACTTAGTAGTATAAATCCTTTATTTCTGATTCTGTGGTCTTGTGCTTCTTTGGAGATCCTTCTTTGGAAACATTTGCATGATCCCTATTTCTCTTTCTATTTCTCAAATTTGCAGGACAATTGCTTTCTTGTGACAATTGTAGCATTCAATTTTGGATAGGTCTATCTCCCTTCTAGGCCCTTTAGACTTCTTGAATGATCCTTTGTTCTTGTGATGAGCAGAATAGACATTTGAAACTTTCTCCTCTTCATTCTCTTTGTTTCTTACTAGAGAGATTCTTACTTATTCATGACTTCATGCATTCCATAGTTGTTCAAATATAGGAGTTTCCTTCCAAATGTTGAGACCTTATGAGAAAGCACTCCATGATGTTGGTAATCCTAGAAGTGCAGTGATTACAATCTCCCTTTTTGGTATTGTCTCATCAATTTCTTGGAGTTCATATCTTAATATAGCTATTCTGACAAATAAGGATGCCACAATGTCCTCTTTTGTCATCTTTATAGATCTTAGTTCATTCCTAAGGCTTGCTATTTGACCAAGATTCTTGATAGTGAATAATTTGGATAATGCCTCATACATCTCTTAATAATAATATATGTTAGATATATATGGAATGAGGTTATCCTTTATTCCATCCACCATTAGTGTCATGGCCAATATTTCTGTTTCCCTAAATTTTTCCTTTTCTGCATCGCTTGACTCATTTGTAGGCTTCTTCACCTTTCCTTTGACTAGATTCAAAACTTTATTCTTCTCGAGGATGAGGTCTATCCTCTTCTTCCATGCCCTGTAGTTGGATGCTCCTTCTAATTTGTTTTCCCCCATTGAGTTAGACATTGTCCTTGAAGATGGTAGACTTGACTTCTTATATGATCCTTTCGATGACCCTTATTCAAACTTATTATTCTCCTTTTAATAGATCTTTAAGTTGCCTTTTCCTTTCTTCTTCACCTTAGCTCTGATACCATGTTAGAAAATCAGAAAGGTAGAAATATTTTCTTTATATTGATAATTACTTGTGATATTCTTATGTTTTCTTGTGTTCCTCTTTTATCTTTTAGTTCATCAAGCAATTACAAAAAAAATATCACAAATATCACAGACACCAGATGTAGGCGGATATCGAAGGAAAAAACCCTATCTAGGGGAAAACCCAATCAACAACTCTTCCTTAATAATTTTATGAGATGATCCAAGGATATGGACTTAGACACTTATTTCCTCCACACCAAGTCAACCCTTTCTTCCTTCTGTAGATGATAAGCCTTTCAACAATAACTTCAACTTAATAGCAACAACTTGTAGCAACAAAGAAACTTTAATCTAACAAAGCTTCCACCCAATAATATCCCAACAACAAATTCGATCTAGCAGTTAGCCCAACAACAACTTCATTCTAACAGTTAGCCTAGCAACAACTTCGATCCAAAAGTTAGCTTCATCCTTCCAGCAAATATCCTAGTAAATTCACATGAGTGAGAGAGGGACAAACCCAAAAACTTCGATCTTTCCTTCTTCCAACAACTTCACACTTTTTCTACTCTTCTTTTCTTAGATATCGAATTTGTGTGAGAGTGTGCTCCAAATTAATTTTAATTGCTCCAATATATAGGCTTCTAGTGAGGTCGAATTACCCTGTTTGAGGCCGACTTGGTGTGGAGGTGACAAATGAATTACTTGACTGAATAATAAATATTTTTACATGATTCAAAAGCCCAAGAAGGGTATCTTTAAATGGAAAATGACTCTAGTGACTCATTATAAATCCTATAAGTCCTCAATGGGGACTTTGACCTAAAACATTATGACCCAAGCATGAAACCCATGCTTTAATAAGTCATATTATTATTAATAAAAAAATCTTTTTCTTTCTTTTGATAAATGCATTTAATTATGACTCAAATACAAATTATGAAGACCAAAATTAGTTACATTCTTCAACACATAGAACATACCATTGTTAACTAAAATTAACATGGGATCAAAGGCTAGGTGAAGACAAATCCCAAGCAAAAGAGAAAAACAATCACTAAGAGATTTGTTGGAAAAATATTATTGAACAAGTCTCAATGGCCTCTACATATTACTTCAAGACTGAGCACAAGCTCAATGACAAATCTAACTATCATGCATGGAAGATGAATTTGGAGCTGACTTTGAAAGAGCATGAAGTATTGGACTATGTGCAGGGAAAAGTGGTGGATCCTCCTTCAAATGCACTGGTTGCTGCTAAAATGAAGTATAGAAAAGGTGAGGCCAAAGTAAAGAAATTTTTTATGGACTCCATTCAAAAGCATTTGGTTGCCTATATTTTTGATTTGGGAACTTCTAAAGAAATATATGATAAGTTGGTTGGGATGTACAAAGTGAACAATGAAAATCAAATTCTTTTCCTCAAGAACAAGTTGAAGGATATCAAGATGGATAAAGGAGAGTCTATCCAATATTACTTCATGAGAATAATAGAAATGAAGAATGACCTACTATATATTGGAGAAGTTATTGCTAACGGGGAGCTCATTCTCTTTGCACTTGGAGGTCTTTCAAGACCATGGGATGTGTTTACCACCACCATTCTCAATAATGACATGATACCTACTTTAATGAGTTATTGGCTAGATGCACTCAACAGGAGACTAGGATGATGGAAAGAGATAAGCCCTCCAATGGAAATGAGTTTACTTCCTTTTGCGCTCATGCAAAAAGGAGAATAATGCTGGTCCAAAGAAGGGATTCAAAGAAGGAAGAAAAGGAAGGTGTTATAATTGCAACAGGTTCAACCACTATGATAGAGAGTGTCCTCACAAGAATAATTCTCCAAGGGATGTTGACAACAACAACAAAAGAAATTTCAAAGGTAATGGTAATCAAAGGAACAACATGTTCAATAACAAAGGAAATAGGAATGTTGTCGCTGCTCGAAATGGAAATGGTCGACCTCCTAAAAGGACAAAAAATGCCAGGAATAATGAAAGTAATGTTGTATAAAAACAAGACGTGTTTCATCTTATTTCCTCTCTCTCTACTGCCTCTCCTCCGAATACTTTGGATCATTGGTTGATTGGTCGTGGAGCCTCAAGGCACTTCACTGGATACAAGGGGGCCCTCTCAAATTTAGTTGAAAAGAAAATTAATTTAAATATCATACTTGGGGATAATTCCACCTACCCCGTGAAAGGGATAGGTACTACCACACTTCACTTCAATCAAGGTCAAACCATTGATCTACAAGAAGTGTTGTATGTACCCGATTTGAAGAAGAACTTGGTGTCTATTTATATAATGGAATATAAAGGCTTCAAGGTAGCACTCATTGATGAAAAGGTACATATTTTGCACAAAAACCTTAAAAATGCATTGGATATTTTGGGTTGATGGTCTCTATCAAGTTGGTGGAAGTCCTTTGGGAGCTTTGGTGAGTGATACTTTTCAATGTGAATTATGGCATTGAAGATTTTCCCACTTACATTACAAAGCCTAACCTGGGTTAAGAAAGATGTTCACAAGTATGCCTGAGTTTAACATGAATCATGAAGGAGTTTGTTAGGGTTATGCATGTGGGAAACATACAAAACAACCATTCCCTTTTAGGTAAAGCAAGACAACCGTTATTCTTCAATTGGTCCATTCTTACATGTTTTGTATTGTGCTCATAACTTCATTAGGAGGATACCTATACTATGAAATCTTTGTGGATGAATTCTCACATAAAACATGGATCTATTTCTTGAAGAGGAAGGATAAAATGTTCAAATAGTTCCATTCTTTAAAAGCATTGGTGGAAAATCAAACAGGGAAGAAGATCAAGATGTTGAGGACTGACAATGGAGCCGAATATGAATCAAATGAATTTAATTACTTTAGCAGAGAGATTGGAATTAAGAGGGAGAAAATGTTCGATACACTCTTGAGCAGAGTGGTGTTGCTGAAAGGAAGAATAAAACAATTACGGTAGCCACTTGTTTCATGATTTATGATCAAGGGCTACCGAAGTTCTTGTGGGGAGAAGTTGCCAACACTGCCATATATGTTCAAAATAGGAGCCCACATCAAGCTCTGGATTTCAAGACACTCGAGGAAGTTTTCACTGGTAATAAAACTAATGTTTCTCATTTTAGAATATTTGGGTGTCCGTTATACTTTCATGTGCCTAAAGAGAAAAGGAATAAGTTGGAAGCTTCCAGGAAGAAAGGTATATTCATCGGATATAATGAAAATTCAAAGCCATATAGGATCTATGTACCTGGTCAAAGAGATGTGGAAGTAAGTCGTGGTGTTAGCTTTGATGAAGACATTACCCTTGGGAAAGCCAGATACCTCCTCATTCCAACGAAGAACGATGATGATGTTGCCAAAAAACAAGATGAACCTCCGACAGATGAGCCTATTCTCGATGTCGATGGTTTGATGGATACTATTGGTCCACCTCCTAATGATGAATCTACCTCAAGGAACAAACCTATATGGCTCAAAGATACTCTCGAAGATACTGAAAGACATACTTTTTATGCAGAATCTATGACTGCAGACAAAAGTATCTTCCTGAGGCTTGGTGGAATGACATAGAACAACAAAAAGACAAAGGGACTAATGTTTTCCTTAAAATAAATAGATAACGGGATGAAGCCTACTTAGAATCTATCGTATGCTTCGCTAATTCCTTGGCTTGAATGCTCCAATCCTAGCTCCAATCGCTATTATTAGAACTTGAACAGTCAGATAACACAAGCCGGCAATCCACAAAATCTATGTGGGATCATCTAATCATTTTATTCAATAGTTCAAGATGGTATTGAAATATATGAAACCATAACATCATATGTAGGAAAACAAAGGACTTTTTGCATTAATATAAATGGAGTGAGTTACAACCAAAAATATGTGTTCTTGTATAAGAGCTCCTCCAAGTTGACTTGTCCTTTCCTTGTCACAAAGTGCACCTCTAATCCCTAATGCATGTAAAGATATCTCTCATAACGACATCATAAGGGTAGAATCATTCTCCAAAAGCCAACCACAACCAACCCCTTGCCTATGGATGGTAGTAAATATGTAGGTGAAGGAGGTAGTTCATGAATTCTTATCCTTTTACCAATCTGGGCTTGAGATCCACTCTTGATGGGAGGATGAGCTCAATGGATAAGGGATGAAAACTCCAAGGTAGGATAGGATACAATTAAAGACTTTTATCTAAGGTAAATGGTTACAATAGATCTTGGAAGATTTTGGAAGAGGATGCTTCAAGATTCTTTCTCTTTTTCCTGAATTTATAGAATCGACCCATCCCCAACACTGAGCAACCTGCTGGATATCAGTGCAGTTATAGAGTAGAGCAACCTAATAGTCAATGTTGGCCAAAAAGAGACCAGGGTGCGTTGGTCCTTAAAATGACTGAAATAAGGTGCTTTCAGGTAGAAACTGAGGGATTAGAAAGAGTCATGTTTAGGGATTTGTTAAGGATGATGAAAAGGAGGTCAAAGGATGCTGATTAATCCAGTTGAAGGCCTATTAACAGATGTGACAAAATAGCCTATAACAGATTGCCCCCTAAAGTTCAAAGTCAGAAATGATAGCTGATGACTGAAGTGATTTACCTTGTGACAAATCGAGATCAATAAAAACCAAGGAGATCATCACATGTTACAATACATTTAAATCATGACATATTTGTTGAGGGAGGCATAGCCATACTCAACACATAAGCTAACATTACATGTACAATGATCAAAATACACATCCATAGATGACTGGGGGTGGACCCATGATTAGATGAATGTTTGTATGATCATAGCCATCATACATTGTGATCTTGTATTACTCCTGAAATCACAAACCAGATGGATGAAACTAAATCAAGGGTCTTCTATCTCATTCACACGACCGACCAATATACGGGTCTATCCATGTGAATCAATGAACTGGAGTCGAACATTTTAGACACCATCTGATTACTAACCAATGATGTAAGTCATTAATAGACGCGAGAGAAACCACCAATGATGTTAATGGATCTCAAGGTACTCTAGTACAATCCGTATGGTGTGAATTAATAAGTTGATGTCGAACACCACACATAATATTTTGGTTGAAGGCCTGTTGTAGTTCATATTACTTTTCTTCAGGTATTCAATATCTCTCTCTCTCTCTATATATACATGTACTAGAAAAATAAAATTAAGAAAAAATCAAGTCAAGGTTTTGGTTTAGGATTTTGATTAACTTTTAATGGAGGATTAAGCAACGTTGATTAAGTTGTAATGAGACTTATCATTAAGCGGATTTTGGTGGGTCCCCATTCACCAAAGTTGACAGAGGTTAAATGTCATTTGATTGGTCGAGCGCGATGGAAAGTACAAGAGGGGCCTAGGGGATGGTGCAAGCCAGACAACACTACATGCCCGATGGTTAGCCACCATGTGCCTCCGTAGAGACTTTCAGAGATCTCTATTGACCACAAATTGATGATGTATAAGCGTTATGGGGGGACTCCATTGGATTTCCTTTGTACAGGAGTATGCCCTTGCAATACATTGACAAGTGAGTGTGGTTCTATAATCTAACCATTCTTTCACTACCTCGTCGTTGTATTATCACCATTATTCCTCCACCACCTCACCAACCATGTCATCCGCCACTTCATCCATCTTGTCACCACGTCATTGATTCATACACCCCACATACGCATTTATTTCCATTTTCCCTCCTGTTTTTCCATTCTTCCCATAAATCTCATTACTCTTGCTCATTTCATTTATCATTGTTCCTTGCTCTGCTTCCATGGATTGGGATTGTACAAATCATAGCTCCAGTCAACATCAATTATCACTAATAATGTATTTACACATTATCTCTTGTATCCTCGCTGTCAAAATGTCCAAGAAAACCATTCTAATATTGTCCTCTTCTCATATTCCATTAATGGAATGGAAAGTGATGCCTTTGAGCCAATTTTCTCTATAGACTTCATAGAATTTCACCAGCATGTCCTACTCAATCAGGAAGAGTCTCCTGTGTATGTTGTTGCTGTTAGGTTTGGTGTTTTAGCTGCAATGATTCCTCAAACATATGTTTTCCTAGAATTCGTCTATTGGCTAGTCTCTGCCCTATATCCACAAAAATGTTTTATCATGAACAAATTGGGGGAAAATATCTTCAAAGTGTCTTCCATTTTGATTCAGCAGTCATTGTGTTTTCCTTCTTCGAACTCCTATACTTCTTTCTCAGAGGAAATCTTCTTGTCTACCTTTCAAAACCTATATGGGTCAAATTATGCTCAATTAACTTTCTTTTTAATGTCCACCGAGAAGCATTTGCCTTTGGAACCCACTCATTTCCCTATGGATACTTTTGTTGAGGAGGTCAAACCTATTCTTCAAATTATGGCCAAGATTTGGGAAGAGAAGACACAACTGTCATTTACAGAGCTATCCTGGTAATGTTTATTTTGATGATGAATCCTAAGACAATTTTTGACATACCTGCTTTCTGGGAAAATATGGTCAACTCTTAATTAATGTATCTTTCCCTCGCTAGATGTTTCAAATTTCCCTCTTTGGTTACTTATCTCCTTTTATATACTCACATTGAAAGATTAAGCACCTGGGATTAAATATTATGGATCCTCATAAGAATAAACTGTCAGTGGTATTCTGGACAGATGTTATAAGAAGTAATTTCAATTATGAGGGGTTGATGTATTTCTCCACTTCTTTTCTATCATTTGCCTATTCAATTATAAGCAATTCTCCTTCTCCTTGTTTACTACCAAAGGCTCAATATTTTCTTCAGCTCAGTAAAGATGTCAAAGTAGGTGATTGGTTTTTATTTGAGGATTATGCACAAATCAAATTATATGGACCAAAAGTTGGCCCATACAGACTCCCAAATTTGTCCCCATGAGATTATTTTCATTAGAATTTATTAGGCAAAGTTTGAATGTTGATCAAGTACATTTTGTTCCAGCAAAGAAAGGGCATTTATTTAAATTGCTAAGGACAGTTGGCCTTTTATTGTAAATAATAGGCAAGCCATAGGAGAAGTAAAAAAAATTCTTGAAAGTATGAAGTTGCAGCTGCGTGAGAAATGGGCATATGACCCTCACCATATTATTTCAAACGGAAGAGTGGATAATTCCTATGCTCCCTATGTACATGAGCCTCGACCAGACGTCAAGAAGCTAGCAAATGGAGGAAAAACCAGTGTATCAGGAGGGATGGAGGTTGAAACTCCCCATCCAAGTGAAAATAATTTGAAAAGAGGTAGTGAAGATGTTATTAATTTGGAAGAAGAAGCAGATAAAGGCTCTAAGAGGTTTAAGTTACCTGAGGGGGAAATTCTTTAGTAGCAGTAGGTTTTCAATTTCAGTTGGAGGAATTTATTTACACACCTTCTTCCCTTGTCCCAAAAGAGTCTACTCAAATTTTTGTTCCAATTATAAAATAGTTGTATTTGCAGATTGAAGAAAGGAACGAAAAAGTCAAAGAAGGCATGGAGTCCCAATTAGAAGCTCATTCCATATTAGATTATCATATTAGATTTCTTTCTGCCATGGACCTGGAGAGAATGCAGTTAAAGCTATCTTTCTCTCACCCCTCTGCTTTGACTGTCTCTTCATCATCAGGTTTCAAGACTGTCAACCTGACAGTAGATACTAGAAAGATTCCAATGCCTAACAAAATTAATATACATAGGCAGATTGGAGAGTTAATATATAGTGATTTGAACAAAACTTCCTTGGCTCCTAGCAAAGATGAAGCTTTGTTAGAGAAGGTGGTCAATCAACTAAAACTAGAAAAAGAAAATTCAATCAACTAAAACTAGAAAAAGCAAATTCCAGAGCTTTGACCACTCAGAATGAGGAGTTGAAGAAATTGATTGTTAAGACTGGTGTGAACCCAGAATATAAAGTGTTGTTCAAAAATTGTTGCAAGGAGATGAAACAAAGATTCAAGTACTTAGAAAGAAATTGAAGTTGCCTTCTATGGAACATCCTATGGCTTCAGAAGTAGCACAGGTGGAAAAAGAAAAGGAAACTTTGACTAATGAGCTCTTACAAAGAATTGATGAAATTGCTAAGCTCAAAGAGATGAATTTTGTTTTACAACATAAAATTGACTCTCATGTTTGTACTATCCTCATACAACCAGATTTTGAAGACCTAGCTGAAAAATTAACCAGAGTAATGACTGAGCTGCAAATATCTCAAAATGAAATGAAGAAGGTTAAGAGAAATTACGATGATGCTCTGAAAATTATAAAATCCACTGAAAGGGAGTTGGCTATGTCCAAGGAAAATACTTTGAAGTATAACAATGATTTCAAACTGCTTCACAAGAAATCAAAGAACTGAAGGAAAAAGTGAAGGGAAATATGTCCCTTATTCAAGAAAGAGAGATTTTGTGGAATGATATAATTCATACTGTAAGGAATATTTGGGAATCCTTGTCTATAGTTGCAGAGGAGAATACCATTGTCAGAGACTTGGAAATTTTAATTATTGCTAGCAAGCAAAAGTTACAACAACGAGCTCAATTTGCTAAGAAAATGATTGATTTCCTTAACTCAAGATCTTCATAGCAGTTAAGGGACTTAGGAGTTGAAGACAGAACTGAGTATGTCTTGGGAATTAATAAAATGATTATGAAGAACTTGTACAGGAAAACAATAGAGACAAAATTGTCAGAAGTTAAGGAGTTTGCAATGAAATTCAACATTGATTTTGATAAGAGGACCAGAGCAGGTTTATCTTCATGTTGGAACTAGCAGGGGAATTTATTTCCTTGGGAAACCCAAGAGACCTTGCTGGTAGAGGCCAAAAGCAAAATCTATTCTACATATGAGAGAACAATAGTACTTAAGAGGGCAACAATTGTGAATTACTTTCATATCCATTTTCAACTATTGTGGTTAATGAGAACCCTCTTTGTTGACAAGCCAACATATAGTAGGGTCACAAATTTCAGAATGACACATACTAGGTTTGTCAAGAGTCTAAGTTCAGACACAGATATTTGTAAAAAATGCAAAGAATGGATGTCACCAACAACAACAAGTGCAGAAGTTGGACCCTCTACTACACCAGAGTCCCAGCTTACTCAGTGAATCGATGCCACCTGTCGGGCAACAATATTGTATGAATATTTATGAAATGGTGTATTTATGTTTTCTTCTATTTAAGAATGTAATATTTGAAAGAACAAGTAATTTCAAAGTAGTTTAGGAGGTTAACAATTTTTTATAATTGACAGTTTCATAATTGTCCCTTTTTGAAATTTTGTATAGAAATCAATTTAGAAGGAGAAGTGAGGGTTTTGAGTTTTGGACCTCAGAGGTAGAAATTACTTGTATTCTCAATCTTCTTGGTGATTTAAATAAATACTTCAAAGTGATTCTAGACACTTGTTGAGTATGATATGTGTTTCTTGTTTCCTATTATCATTTCATCTTAATGTTTTTCTTCTATAGAAGAGAGTAATGAAGTTGCTAACCTTTAGCTTTACAAAATTTGATTCCCGTGAGTTAAAGTTAAAAGAACCTTAATTATGCACTTCTCTTTTCTGTATTTCATTCCATGTTAAACTACATATTTCTTCTAATGTCAAAGGCAAAAGATTTTGCATTAAGCATCCTGTTGTTTAAAGATTTTCATCATCTTTTTCTCACTACACAACCATTTAAATCATATACAACATGAGAAGGCCACTTTGAAAGATTGCTTTTCCCATAGAAGATTAAGAAACATTGTTTATATAATTAAATTTTACGGGGTTTTAAAAATGGGACATCAATTTAATTTCCTCACAATCCTTAATGAATGTCTTGGGCACTGACCTCTCCTCAGCCAGAGGTTGTCTTCCAAGGTACAATAAGGCCAATAATGAAAACCTATCGCCGAGAGTGAGGAAACTTGCCATTGATGTATGCAAGCAACAAGGTACCAAGAGATGTTTCTAAATCAACTTCTTGGATAATGAGTTGATGTCGACAGGAAGCGACCCATTGCAGGAGAGTCTTGATGTATCCCCCATCAACGACATGAAACGTGTATGATGATTGAATCAAAATGACCAGAATAACGTTGATACCGAACTAGATTAGGAAAAGCAAACATGGAATGAAGGCTTAAGAGTATTGTAGAAGAAACTAACAGAATCACTTCTCTTGAATACAACGACGACACTGAAATGGAGTTGGAAAAATTGAACCAAAACCAAAAGCGGAGGCTTTAAAATAGTATGATAAACCAAAAGACAAGCATGTTTCCCAGTCCAATATCCATGGAGATGAAGTGGAAGAGTGTCGAGTTAAATAGTGACTTGTTTCCATTAACAAATGGAGTACCCTGTTTTCCCAATTTCCCCAACCATACTTCTCAGTACCTCTTTATATTTTAACAAGCTTGAGGAGGATAACATATGATTGATTTGTAAGTTCATCCTTAGGATGAATCCCTCTGATAATATTTAAATAACCCAGAGAAGGGGTGGTTCGGTCCCGTCATGAACGATGAGTCCATTGTTGTTTTATGTTTTTTTGAGTCCAATGAAGGTATATATAGACATCTTTTTCATGTTTAGAGAGTTTGAAAAAGAGGTGAAAAAGAAAACTCTAGATGTTACTTTTCATAGATAGTCTCTTGAGTCTGAAAAGGAAAAAAAAATACTCAGGAGAACCTCTTAGCCATGTTCGACTAAGGTATTTCTTTTTCGTAAGTAGTCTATCTCAGTCGGGAAAAGGGTTAAACTTATACTGAGTAGACATCTTTTCATTTACTTTAACAAGTTTGAAAAGACAAGTGCTCGACAATCTTTTCATATTTTGGGAGTCTAAAAAGAGCTGAAAGAGGACTCCTTGTGGAGGAAAGAGTGGTATCAAAGGTATAAACTGGTTCCAGCCATGATGGAATTGCTCAAAACACACAAAGGTCAAGAGGCTGGCTAGTAAGACCACTCATCGCAGTTGTTGCTCAGGAAAGGGTAAAACGACCAAGTGAAAATGTATGGTCGACCAAATAACTAGTGATGATGGAAAGAGAGAACCAAGGCTCATCTAGAAAAAACAACCTGATAAAAATGGAAGTAATGAGATTTAGGATGAGAATGAAAATGGTTTCATTTTTTCACAAGCTTGAAACATGGGAAACTATGCTTGAAATTGGTTTCATTTTTACACAAGCTTGAAACATGGGAAACTATGCTTAAAATAGTTTTGCATGCCCCCAGCATAATGACTCAATTAGAGGTACATGCCCCGCAAGCTTCATTTCATTCACTTAAGTAAACTACCAGTTATTAACAGGTGGATGAAATGAAGGTTCATTTACAAGATCAAGTGAAATATTCGACTGGCAATTTACAAGATCTAATCAAAGACTCGAATTGGAAGGGGATCTGTTTCATTTTTTAATGAGATTGACATGGGAAAATAACTATGCTCAAGGGAGCTTCTTTCATTTTTTAACGAGCTTGACATAAGAAAAAGAACTGTCCTCGGGACCTTTTCTCATTTTTTAAGGATCTTGACACAAGAAGAGGAACTCTGCTCTGTGACCTTGTTTCATATTTCAAGGAGCTTGACATGAGAAAAGGAAATTTTATCTAAAGAACCTTGACTCGTTTTCTAACGAGCTTGACACAATACAAGGAACTCTACTCAAAACACACAAAGGTCAGGAGGCTGGCTAATAATACCACTCATCGCAACTGCTCCTCGGGAAAGGGTAAAACAACTAAGTGAAAGCGTATGATCGGCCAAGCAGCTAGTGATGATGGAAAGAGAACCAAGGTTCATCTGGAAAAAACAATTTGATAAAAATGGCAATCACGATATGTAGGATGAAAATGAGAATGGTCTATAACAATACTGCTCCAAGAGGTACATTTTGCGAAAGTAAGAAGCTGAACAGGTATCAAGGGTATTTGGCTATTATAAATACTATTGTTCAAGCTGAACCATGCATGTTCGAAGAATGAAATGTTATTGAATTTTAGTTTTTTTGTGCTAATTTCAACTTCAGATTTATAAACAAATGCTTGTCAATTGCTTCATGTGCATAGGACCCTTAAGGTGTTTGTGAATCAAAATAGGTAAATTTATATCAAGTTTTATGTTAGAATCATGAGAAGAATAACATGAAAGACAAGTGTTGAACAAGAAAAAGTAAATGTATATGAAACCATCAAGAAAAACACTTAACATAGTGTTTTGATAAAGGAATTCAGCCCTCATGGGCTACATCTCCTTGGTCTAGCTTTCATGGTTTGGGCCTCTGTATTTTCTCAAAATGGAAAAAATTATAGTTTACAATGCTCTACAACTCCTAAAACCTGCTTTAATGGAATCAGAGCATCCAAAAACTCCAATGATGACTCTCCAAGCTCTGCAATTGGACTACAACTGATCTAGGCTTAACCTCCTCTCCTGGTGGCCCTAGGCTTCCTAAAACTTCAACGTGGAAAAATCACATACATAAGTGCCTCTCTGCATCTGCAACATGTTCCATTGTATTCAGAATGCTCAAATTCGCTAGGAACACCTTTTCTTGAGCTTAATTTGGTCGAATTTTGCCCAAGTTATGGTTAAAAACAGTTTCTCCTAGTAAACCTCCACTAAAACTGGAGGAGCTCTAGTTAACTCCACTAAAAATGGAGTTAGCGCCAAGTTATGAGGTCCAGCGAAATCTCCGCCAGACTAACAGTGAGCTTAATTAATGTTAAGTGCGCTTAGTTAACCGTTAAACATGATTAACGCTAATCCACGGTTTTATTAACCGTTAACCCTAACGGTCTCGCAATGGTGGTCACATGTCGGCATTAACTGTGCAGTTATGTTGCCGCCAATTATGGTAACTATTAGCTGTTACCGTTGGAGGCGTATTCACATGTCACATTAAATTTCACGCTGGCCGCCAGTTTTACTGACTGCAACTGTAACCGTTACTGTCGAAGGAGAGGTCACATGGTGGCAGATAATGCCACGGTTATGGTAAGTGGTTTGTGTTGTTGCGCTGTCTGCCGGTCCTACTGACCGCTAGCCATTACCACCTGTGGTTTGGGTGGTGTTAACATGGGAGGGCTGGCCCTCCTAACCCCCAACCATAACCATGTTATAATTCAAATATGCACGGCGAACGTTAACAGTTAAGTTGTAATGCTGTGGTGCAGTGGTAACACGTTGTGGTTGTTCGGTGTAGGTCCCAAGTTCGACCCCCCAGCCTACCACAAAATTTTGTCATACTGCGCACTGAGCTGACCTTTGGGGAGGGACACGTGGTGGTCTCCGGGCTTGCCACTTGTACCCTCCTCATGGGTCTACCATTAACTAATAAAAACTTGCCAATGCACCAAATTGATAACCAACCACAACTTGACATTTGTCATAACTTGATTGAGCGTTGATCAACGTTGACCTTGCCCAGTCACCTACCACATCAGTAGTACAAACTACTAACTAGGCAGTGACTAGCTTTTTTTTCAAAAATTTCTTCTGTTTGGCAAAGCAGTCAGCGGGCTCTATCTTCCTCATACGAACTCCATTTTGAATGAAATAAGTTTCGTTGGGACCATTCTGCGGAGACGGACGCGGTCGTTCAGGTTTCGAATGATTGCGAGCACTTTGATTTTTGAGCTAATTTTTGCCCCTAATCCAGATTCTGATCACTCCTTCCTACTGACAGGCTTTTAGACCCACAAAACATGGCTATCTGATGAGAGATGAATACTCTTCTTCTTACCAAGTTCTATAAACTAATTCTACTTGGAAAAATCTCCATGACAATCACTTGGGTTCACTGACATGCCTTGCCTTACAAATGGCTTAGCACTTCAATCAATGTTCTCTTTTGCTGCTGACCTAATCCAACACTTGTTGGCAGCTTGCTGATTAAAGAACCTGCTATGCCAAAGTGATCCCTCGGTGCTTGGAAAGCTGATTGATGGCCTTCCCACTGAGAATCATGTTCCTCCTTTGCAACACATGCATTTGATGCAAGCTTCTCCTTGGAAACCACTTTTCCAAGTTAAGCTCATCTGAGTGAATTACAACAATGAGTTATAATATCAGTAATAATAAGAAAATAAATGAACATTCTTTTACCTCCACAGTTCCAAATTCCACATCTGGAATAATGCATTCGCCATCTCTTTCGCTTCTTGGCATCAACACATCAAATGACATTTTTCTCCACTTTCGCTTCTCGATTCCATCATTCTCCAGTATTAAAATGCTACTCATGTCATGGTTTGAGAATGAAGGCTAATCATGAGCCTCTTTCTCAAGCATGGACCTTCCAAAATCCTGCAACATCTTGTCACAAGAAACACCTTTCACAGTTAATGGTGTTTGAAAAACACTCATGCAAGAACATAACTTGATGACCTCTTCTTTTTGCTTCTTCAAAGCAACAAATGCCACACCATGTGAACATTGCCATGTACTGTTACATCATGGTGTATAAAATATCGACTAAAGACTAATCGACAAAACATGCTTCTTTAAACAATTGAGTTTCAAGTCAAGCAAAATCATGTACAACAACTTGACGATTTACAACAAGAATTCCACATTCTCATGAAACAATTCGTCACATCTCCCTTTCATCTTTAGAGACAAAATCAACTCTTCCAAGTCGATATAGCATACATGTAACAATCATTCGACCACACAAGCCGACACTCATGCATGTGCAAATGACCAACATTCTCAAGTTGACAACATACATGTTAACAAAGCAATCAACCAATACAAGTCAATGACTCATGCATGTTCAAGCACAATGAAACTATTAAAAATTCCATTGTTAACGCACACAAACTCTCATGCATTTATAACAATTTTCAACTCTCTCACAAGTACAATCACAAGTACAAGAATCCCAATGGTATGTACGAGTACTTAAAGAGTTGAAATGACCAAATTTGCTACAATAAAGTGAGTCAACATACTCCACTTTCGAATACCTTCCTGGTGTAAACATGCAAGTTTAAGAATGCAACATGCATGCAAATTTGTAGTTGCAAATTTCCATCTTTGCTCCACCTAAGTGAGTCAACATAACTCTTACTTTTCCAACATCTTGCTTCATGTAATATGCAACATTCTTTCAGGGAAAACAAATGACCAAATTACAAGGAAATGAAAATAATAAGAAATGCATTCCTAAGGCAAGATTTGCATCAATTATCAAAATAAATCCAAGGCCTTATTTGGTTAAGAAATCCAACCATCTCTTTCCAAACCATTTCAATGGCGCTTCTTTCAGCTGCACTTCATCGTGTGTATCATCCTGACCCACATCAATTATGGAATCCTCTTTTCCATCTTTGCCAAAATCTCTCTCCACCTTCTTCAACTATCGTGGATGACTTGTTGGATGAAAAGTCTAACACTTGTCTACAAGATGACCCCGCTTATGACAACGAGTGCAAAATAATTGCAACTTCTTTTCAATATAGCCTCCATTATCCAATGGACCTTTGGCTTTCTGTCTCTTTTGTTTTGAAATTTTTCTGTGTATGGCTATCCTCTTCCAACACCTCGAAACAATATGGTTATTCAAACCACAAAAAAACATTTAAAATATCTCCAAATCTTATGTGAAGAGCTACCATGTTTATCATAATCAAAAGAAACTTGATTAAAGGAAGATTTATACCTTGCACATTCACCTTATTGCCTTCTTAAGGAGGTGAATTTAATGAGGTAGTGGCTTTCTTCGAATAGCGACAATGGTTTCAATGACCTTGGAGCTTTCAACATCCCCTTGTTTTCCATTTCCACTAGTTGCATGCTTATGATCATCTTCATGAAAAGTGGGTATAAAACTTTTGCATTCCTCATGAACACAAACTTCACAAGCTTGAGGTAATGAACATGTAGTAAAATTCCTTCTTGGAACACCTTCATGTGCCTCCTTATCTTTGGAGCATTCTCCATCATGTTTTCCGTAACCAAGACCCAAATACCTATGCCTTTCCTCAACAACAATTGGATCAAATGTGCCTTGTGCATGTTTGCCTAACCCTTTACCTTCATAGCCCATCTCCATCAATAATTTGGACCCTATTCCCCTAGCGTGTCTTTCAAAAGCACCAAAACATTCATTTTGAGGGGAAATTGAAGATAAATTCGAATTGCATACCTCCTTTTCTTGCACATACTTGGCTAGGGTTTCCTTGGCATCATGGAGTTGAATCTCCATCTCATGCATCTTTTCAAGAAGCTCTTGCTTCTCCTCCTTCATGGCCATCAAATGCTCTTAAAGAATAGTGTTCTCCTTGCTATCTTCATATATCTCTTGCACCATATCTCTCATGATGATAAGCTCTTGCAACATCTCTTCATCAAAGAATATTGCTAAGGAAGAGGAATTAGAAACATCACTTGTTGAAGTTGCCATCACACTTGTAATGCATCAAAAAGTTTCACAAATATGCAACCATTAAGACCCTAATTGCACAAAAACTCAAGAAATGAAGCAAATAACCTTTGCTCTGATACCAAATTGATATGTTATTGAATTTTAGTTTTGATGTGCTAATTTCAACTTCAGATTTATACATAAATGCTTGTCAATTACTTCACGTGCATAGGTTCCCTTAAGGTGTTTATGAATAAAAACAGGGAAATTTATATCAAGTTTTATGTTAGAATCATGGGCAGAATAGCATGAAAGACAAGTGTTGAACAATAACAAGTAAATTTAAAACAAACCATCGAGAGAAACACCTAACACAGTGTTTTGATAAAGGAGCTCACCCCTCCTAGGCTACATCTCCTTGGTCCAACTTCCATGGCTTGGGCCTCTGTATTTGCTCAAAATTGAAAAAAGTACAATTTGCAATGCTCTACAACTCTTGAAACCTACTTTAATGGACTCAGAGCATCCAAAAACCCCAAATATGACTCTCCAAGCTCTACAATTGGACTACAGTTGATCTAGGCTTGACTTCCTCCCCTGGTGACCCTAGTCTTCCTAAAACTTCAACGTGGAAAAATCACACACAAAAGTGCCTCTCTACCTCTACAACATGTTCCATTGTATTCAAAATGCTCAAATTAGCGGGGAACACCTTTTACTGAGCTCAATTTGGTCAAATTTTGCCCAAGTTATGGTAAAAAATAGTTTCTCCTGATAAACCTCCACTAAAACTGGAGTTAGCGCCAAATTAGGAGGTCCGCGGAAATCTTTGCCAGACTAACTGTGAGTTTAATTAATGTTAAGTTCACTTAATTGACCACTAAACGTGATTAGCATTAATCCATGATTTTACTAACCGTTAACCCTAACGGTCTCGCAATGGTGGTCACATGTTGGCATTAACTGTGCAGTTATGTTGCCGCCGGTTATGGTAACCATTAGTTGTTACCATTGGATGGGTGTTCACATGTCGCATTAAATGTCACGTTGGTCGCTGGCTTTACTGACTGCAATTGTAGCCGTTACCGTCAGAGGAGAGGTCACATGGTGGCAGATAATGCCACGATTATGGTAAGCAGTTTGCGTTGTTGTGCTGTCTGCCGGTTCCACTGACCGCTAATTGTTACCTCCTGTGGTTTGGGTGGTGTTCACATGGGAGGGCCGGCCCTCCTAACCCCCAACCACAACCATGTTATCATTCAAATATGTGCGGTGATGTTAATTGTTAAGTTGAAATGTTGTGGTGTAGTGGTAACGCGTTGTGGTTGTTCGGTGCAGGTCCCAGGTTCAACCCCCCGGCCTACCACAAAATTTTGTCATACTGCACGCCGAGCCGACCTTTGGGGAGGGACACGTGGCGACCTCCGGGCTTGCCACTTGTCCCCTCCTCATTGGTCTACCATTAACCAATAAAAAATTGCTAACGCACCGACTTAATAACCAACCACAACTTGACTCTTGTCATAACCTGATTGAGCATTGATCGACGTTGACCCTGACCAGTGACTTGCCATGTCAGCAGTACGGACTATTGACTAGGTAGTGACTACCTTTTTTTTCAAAAATTTCTTATGTTTGGCAAAGTGGTCAACGGGCTCTATCTTCCACATACAAACTCCGTTTTGAATGAAATGAGTTGCATTGGGATAATTTTGTCGAGACGGACGTGGTTGTTTAGGTTTTGAACGATTCCGAGCACTTTGAGTTTTGAGCTAATTTTTTCCCCTAATCCAGATTCTGATCAATAAAACACCAGTATGGAAGGATGCAATGAATGCAGAATATGAATTGATCATGAATAATGATGTCTGGGACATGGTTCCTATAACTAAGTACAAGTCCATGGTCACCTCAAAATGGATTTACAAAATTAAACATGGAGGTAGTGCGAGTGTTGAAAAATTCAAGGTCCAATTCATAGCTCATGGCTTCTCTCAGAAGGAAGGAGTAGACTATGACGAAATATTTGCACTGGTTTCCCGATATACCACTTTCCAATCTATTATTTTTCTCACTTCAAATAAAGGATGGAGCCTGCATCAAATGGATGTTAAAACTTCTTTCTTGCATGGCTAGCTTAAGGAGGAAGCCTACTTGGAACAACTGCAGGGGTTTGAAGTATGAGATAGGAGGATTCACGTCTACATGTGGACGAAATCCCTCTATGGGTTGAATCAAGCCCCTAGGGCTTGGTACGAAAGGATTTAAAATTATCTTATGAAGCTGGGATATACAAGGAGCTATGCTAATCCAAACCTGTACTTCAAAGTTGAAAATGACATGCCTCTTATTTTGGTCCTTTATGTTGAAGATATCCTTCTGACTGGTGAAGACCCTCTCGTTTATCAATGCAATTGGGATTTGACTTCCGATTTTGAGCTGAAGGACCTAGGACTGATGCATTACTTCCTAGGCCCAAAAGTATGGCAAAATCTAGGCGATATTTTCCTTTCTCAAGGAAATTACATTGTGAAGTTGCTAGAGAGATGCAGGATGGTGGAATGCAAGTTTGTGTCTAATCAAATGGAACTCAACTTCAGAAGTTATGTGGAAGTTTTACTGGGCCCAAACTAACAAAGCCTTATGAATATAGACAACTTGTGGGGGTCCTGATGTTCTTGGTAAACTCCTGACAGGACATATGCTTCGCTATGCATACTTTGAGTCAATTTATGGTTGAGCCTCATCACGTACATTGGATTGCTGCTAAGAATCTATTGAGATATCTTTGTGGCAAAATCAACCGTGGGATGAGATACACTACATGGAATTTGAGGCTACATAGCTATTCTAATGCTGACTGGGATGGAAGTGTGGTGCATAGAAAGAACACGTCAAGATGTTGCTTCTCATTGAGATATGCTTTGATTTCTTGGATGATCAAGAAGCATAAATCAGTTTCTCTAAGCTCCACCAAGTCTGAATATATTACAGGTAGTATGGCTTGTTGTGAAGCTATTTGGTTGAGGAATCTCTTCAATGAGCTGTTTGAGCATGTGATGGATACCGCCATTATCTATTACGATGACCATAATGGGATCCACCTTTTAGAGAATCTCGTGTTCCATAACCACTCCAAGCACATTGATATCAGGTACCACTTTATCCGAGATATGGTAAAGTGGGGAGTAATAAGGCTCTAACACATGAGAACTGATGAGAAAGTTGTTGACATCCTCACGAAGCCCTTGGGGAAGGTCAAATTCTTAGCCTTCTGAGAGAGACTTGGAGTCGTGGAAGGACCCTCCCATGAGGGTCCTGCTTGAGGTTAACATTGAGCTCCGGGAGTTCCTCGAGACTTGGGGTACTTCTTGGAGCTATGAGTAACCATAGGGTGAGTGATTCACCTTCCCCTATAGGCACACCATGTATAGGGTGAGTGGTTCACCTTCCCCTATGATACCCCATGATGATATATGAGAGCGTAGGGTGAGTGGTTCACGTTCCCTTATAACTAATGATATATTTATAGGATGAGTGGTTCACCTTCCCCTATGATACCCCATGATGATATATGAGAGCGTAGGGTGAGTGGTTCATGTTCCCTTATAACTAATGATATATTCATAGGATGAGTGGTTCACCTTCTCTTATGGCATATGAGCAGGATGAGTGCTTCACCTTCTCCTATGGCATATGAGCAGGATGAGTGCTTCACCTTCTCCTGTGGATGCTCTAGTATACATCCTACCCATGTAGCCTGAGACTCTTGGAAAGTACCTCTCATCTAGCCAATGAATTAGGAGAATAGGATAGGGACCATATCACTATAGATGGATGCGTCGTGTACTATCGTACTCCCTATGTCTAGGATGCATGGTGTTCAACAACTTGATCCAAGATCAAGTCCGATTAGGGTTCTATCCCTGGTTATGCAGATTGAATTTTGTCAGTGGAGAGTGGAAAAGTATTGTGAATTACCCTCGACCAATTATTCATCATTATCTATATCAGTGTTCAATATATTTGAGACGAGATGCGTAGATGGTACATGATGACAGGATATCATGATGATCGATAGTCAGATATAAGAAGGTGGAATTCTCCCTAGTTCAGAGGGAGTGTTAAAATTGGAAATTAGGGCCCAATTCCACTTTGGACAACTCGTTTGATAGAGATACTTATTGCATTGAATTCCTCTTTTCGAGAGGACCAAAATCGACCTAAAGATCACTAAATTTGGTCAAGGAGAAATATGGTTTTGAAGTGAATCCCACACATGTGAAAATTGTCAAGGTCGGACACATCATCATGTATTTTGACCCTCAATGACTTGTATAAATGAGGATGACCTGAAACCTCATTTGGAACCTCATCAACTCACACATCCTCCTCTCTCCTCGTCTAATTGGTTCATAAAATTATTGAGCATTGGATTTTTCTCACACGTGTGACAGAAAGGAGGACAAAAATTACAGGGCCGAAAATATGAAGTTTTCCGTAGTTTGACTAGGGTTTGAACAATGTTGAATTTGAATTTATAGGTAGACTTTGATTCTTTTGGGAGAATCTATGTCTTTAGACCACATTTACTAACACAAAAACTGAGGTAATCTGGGTACTTTGACATGTGTTGACCATAGTCTTCTATTGACCACAGGGTTGAATACCATGTTGACCAAATTTGACTGTAGATTTGTTATTTGTTTTCCGCTGAATTTGGCCAGCAAGAGAGGTCGAGTTCCTCTATCCTTTGACCGAGACATTTTGGGGAAGTTATACCAGACTTTCACTACTGTTGAATTTCTGGTTAAGGTTGATTTGACTGCTGTTGAATGAGGGTAGAATTGCAGATTTGACAGGGATATTTTGGACAGTGATTTGACAAATCAATTTTGACTTTGACTTTGTATTATTGTACTCTCTCTCTTTGCTAAAGTTTGATATAATAATAAGGAGAATTGATCAAAGGACTTCCCCATCTTGGGGTTTTTCCCCGACACTCACTAAATCCTAGTGTTCTCTTGTCTTTTCTTGTCTTTTGCATTTATTGTTTATGTTATATCAATATTTATTGCTAATGTGAATGGTTAATGTAATTTCTATCAGAAATTTTCATTGGGCTAACTAAAGGACATTAAAGTAATTGTTGCAAGCATAGAACATACCATTGTTAACTAAAATTAAGAGCTTCACATGCAGAGTAGTGTTGGCCACTATTGGTTGGTTGAGTGTCTGGTAAAGGGCATGTCTATAGGCTTTATTGGATAGGGATGATGTTCATAGCGATGGTTGAAAACTGACATATAAATGAGGACTTCATTTCTATAGGAATCAGTGTTTTGGGCAACAATGGTCCTTTAGGGAGCCTGGGTGTAGTCTTAAAACTTCATAACTTAATAAGTTTGAGGTGATAGGCTTAAGCTTAGAATGAAAGGGCTTAACCCATAAAAGGGAAGCATGACTAGATAAGGCACAAAGATAATAGAAGTGTGGGATGGAGAAATCCCTATATTATGCTGTGGATTATTAACGTCATGCCACGTTGGGTTGGCCAAGGGGTAGTTGTGAAAGGAGGCACAAAGTTAACTTAAGGTGTGATATGGGAAGTTATCTATCACTCATCACCAAATTCTTCATCATGCCGTAAAGGTATAATATATGGTTCACCTAGGTGTTGGTATATGGAGCTATTGATGGGAAGCACAAGGCATTTCGAGGAATAATTCCTGTTAGTAAATGGGATCACATGTCCCAGGGGACAGGAAAAAACATGTCCAGGGGAATGATAACAGGTATGTTTCGAGGAAGGGACATGAATGCATGAATTAACATAGAATGATCATTAGTTGACCATAAATCTATAGTGGTGAATCATGGAATTACATGAAGGACCTGAAACTTGATGAGACCCTCAATTTGGTTGAAATGATAGGAGGCCATGTAGGTAGGTGAGGCTAGTGGAAGACACATAGGGTTATGGATGACAAGAGACACGTGGAGGCGAATAGTTCTTCCACCTAGTGTAGGGTGATAAGTGGTGTTGAAGGGAAGTCAACATGGCCTAGAGCCATGTCACAATGAAGCATGGATCCCCAAAGGGGTTGTGCATTACAATTTTTGGCTGGGGCACATATGACAAATTTCGTGGAGATAACAGAGGCCATGGGTTAGAGATCCATCCTTTCACTTAACGTGAAAGTTTTTGTCGCACCGTGGAAGTCAAGAAGTACAATGCTCTTCACAGTTAGGGGTGGCATGATGGCATAATGGCGCTATGACATGGCAATCATCACAGTGGACCTTTCCTAAGGTGGAATTTCTATGTGGTTACCACGTAGGCATGTGACTTGATAATGTGGAAAGGGGTGTAAGAGGGCCAAAACTTTAAAGGGGCATAAATTTTGATCCATGAGTTGGATTAGGGTAAAATTTATATTGTTGGGAAGCTCTTGATGAGCTGGATGAGATGGTGTTGTCCAATGTTTATTCCGCTAACATTGAGAAGGAAGGAAATTTTTTAACCCCATTTCCACGAGGAAACTATGGAGGTTGGTCTACATTAAATTAACACCTCCCACTAAGCTTGGGGAAGTCCAAAGGGGTGGTAGAGAGCATTATATAGCGCTATTATAACATGTTTCAACATTGAACTTGAATGGACTCAGAGATAATTAGATTTGGATCTCTGTTACAGAGTGTACTCCCTAAATGATGCTTGTGTGATGTATGCGATGATTGTAGATTATGCATTATATGCCTATGTGTGTTAACATTAGAATGATAGGAGGATAAGTGATTGACATGATGTATTTCCCATCTATTATTTATTTCTAAATAGCACACTAACTTGAAAATTTATGTTTTATTTAGCCTTACATCCACAACTTGTTGCAATTAAACCAAGGCTAATATGGGTAAATTATTTTATTTACATTTTGATTGGATAACAATTATGTGTATGTAAAAACACATAAAAATACATAAAATAACATTAAGAGAATAAGGGTTGAACAACAAAATGATGCTATACAACCTTGATAAATTCCACCAATACTGGGAAAAATTTATAAGTTGGAAAGAGGATGGAGGAAGACTCTCCTAATTGAATGAAAACCCTTAGAAGTATAAGAGTTGAGTTGATAATTTACAAGGCTAACAATGAAAGGGTTTCTTTCGGATTAATCACATTATCAGGATTTGGTCAACATTTCGAACCAACTAATGTGGTCCAACCTCAGGACAAGGTGAAGAATCAATTGATCTGAAGGAATAAATTACATGGATGCATCATTGCCTAGAGTCAACTCTTGAAAATTGGCCATTGGTAGATTAGTTAAATTAGTTAATTAGGTAGGTAAAATATTATTTATGATAAGAGTTGTTTATTAAAATAATAATATATATTGGTTAGAAAACTAGTTGTTAGGGTCCAAATAAGTAAAATGTATTGAAA